>CANNZV010004133.1:0-46699 GCA_947561585.1 Caprella mutica
CTCCATCGACTGAGAATTCCGCTCGCCCTGATACCAAACCAAGCCGCGAGAAGCAAACGGAGCCAGCGGCTTAATCATCGCGTTGTAAAGAATGTTAGGTTGGCGCCGAATGAAGATATCCTCTTTGTTAGACCAACCGCCCGCCTTATCGAGAGATGCTTGCAAGGTAGCCCGAGTCTTCTCATCACGATCGAACTCCTCCATGATCGTCGCAAAGTGAGGAACGCTTTGCGTCATGTCACGTGGAATCCAGGCCTCTAACGAAGAACTTCCCCAGCAGGCCAAGATGATCCCGACTGGGAGGTCCGCAGCTTGCTGCAAATAATGAGCAAAGGTGAATGCCACCGCACTGTTAGGAGACTCCACCTTCCATTGCCCACCACAGAATGCTTGCTCAGTAAAGGAAGCCGTCCTCGGAACCGCAAACGTCCGAAGCTGCTTCGCCTCCGGGATGAGCGCCTTGATCTCCGGAATCCCGCCAAACCCCATCTGCATGTTCGATTGTCCAGAACAGATCCACACTTCCCCCACTACAATATCCTTCAAAACGATCTCACTCTCGCTGCGGATCGTCATCTCACGCCCCTGACTGGAACCGGCCAAAGCATCCAGCTGAACCTCCCAACGCCCGCTTATACCCGCCTTCGTACTCTTACTCTGTCCAGCAAACGTAACCGTGATCTCTTCTCCAGCACCAGCGCTTCCCAGACAGGAACCGACATCTCCCGCTGAAGCACCATGCCCGATTGGAAAAGCGGAGCCAGTTTGACCTCTGCCAAGCAAGCAATCTGGCTGGCAAGAAGGACACAGAACGCGAGAAAAGAAGTTAGAGAAGTAAAGGTCATCATCGTCAAAGGAGCAGTAATCCCAGGATACTCAGAAAGTTCCTCCTTGAAACCAACACCGCTCACAAGAGAATGACCTTCTAGCCGCCATGAAACTGATCCGATCTCTCGCCACCCTCGCATTCACCCTAACGTCTGCCTTTGCCCAAGAGTCTCACCAAGCAGATGTCATTGTCTATGGTGGCACCTCCGCCGCCGTCATCGCCGCCGTCAAAGCAAAGCAGTTAGGCAAATCTGTCATCATCGTCTCTCCTGACAAACACCTCGGCGGGCTCTCATCTGGTGGACTCGGCTGGACAGACACGGGAAAGAAAGACGCCGTCGGCGGTCTCTCCCGTGAATTCTACGAACGCGTCTACCAACACTACCAAAACGACGCTTCCTGGAATTGGCAAGACCGCGCCGAGTACACCGGTTCTGGCACACGCACCATCGACAAAGGCGACGGCAGCATGTGGATGTTCGAACCCCACGTCGCTGAGAAGATCTTCGAGGACTATGTAAGAGAAAACAACCTCACCGTCCACCGCGACCAGTGGCTGGATCGCAAGAATGGTGTGGAGGTGAAGGATCAGCGCATCACCAAGATTACCACCCTAGCCAAAGCACAGTACGAAGGCAAAGTCTTCATCGACGCCACCTACGAAGGCGACCTCATGGCCGCCGCCGGGGTCAGCTACCACGTCGGCCGAGAATCCAACAGCACCTACAACGAAACCTGGAACGGCGTTCAAATTGGCGTTCTCCACCATGGCCACCACTTCGGCACCATGAACCTCTCTCCCTACGTCATCCCCCGGCGATCCCACCAGCGGACTCCTTCCCCGCATTACTCCCCATCCTCCAGGTAAGAAAGGCGAAGGCGACAAGAAGGTCCAAGCCTACTGCTTCCGCATGTGCCTAACCAACAACTCAGAAAAACCGCATCCCATTTCAAAAACCCGAAGGCTACGACCCGAACCAATACACCCTCTTCGCCCGCATCCTAGAGGCCGGCTGGAACGAAGTCTTCGAGCAGTTCGACATCCTGCCAAACTACAAAACCGACACCAACAACCACGGCCCTTTCAACACCGACAACATCGGCATGAACTACGACTACCCCATGGAAGCTACGAGCGCCGTCGCGAGATCATCAAGGAGCACGAAGTCTATCAAAAGGGCATGATGTACTTCCTGGCGAATGATCCCCGCGTCCCTGAAAAGATACGCAAAGAAATGAGCACCTGGGGCCTCGCCAAAGATGAATTCACCGACAACGGAAACTGGCCTCACCAACTCTACATCCGCGAAGCCCGCCGCATGATTGGCACCTACGTCACCACACAACACGATGCCCAAAGCAAGCGCGTCACCCCGCAACCCATCGGCATGGCCTCTTACACCATGGACTCCCACAACGTACAGCGCTACATCACTCCAGAAGGTTATGTGCAGAACGAAGGCGACATTGGCGTCAATCCCAAGAAACCCTACCACATAGCCTACGGCTCCATCACTCCAAAGAAAGAGCAATGTCAGAACCTACTCGTCCCCGTAGCCCTCTCCAGTTCCCATATTGCCTACGGCTCCATCCGCATGGAACCCGTCTTCATGATCCTCGGCCAAAGCGCCGGAACCGCCGCCGCCCTCTCCATCGACGACAACGTCGCCGTCCAAGACCTCGACTACGATAAACTACGGAAACAGCTCATCGCCGACGGCCAACGCCTAACAGCCAAACCAAAAGCCACCAAGAAGAAATAGCGCAAAGCGAAGCCGCCCTTGTAGAAGCGACACTCCTGTCGCTTTCGAGCGCCCGTTTTCTAACATGACTAAAGTCATCGTGTTTACAGCCAGATACTCTATCATTGCATAAGCAAAGACATTCAGCTCGTAATTGAATTTCACACAAAGGCACGAAGCCACAAAGCCCCCGAGCAAGACCAACTTCGTGGCTTCGTGTGAGAATCGCGCCTCCCATTCACAAATGGCTCCAAGAAACGGCTGCTTAAAACGTATCCAATTGCCGAAACCGCCTCCAGCCCACAATGTCGTGGATTCTTCCAAAATCCAACGCCAAAACGCCTGAGCCTAACCAGCGCCCCCAACAGAATGAAAACCCTCACTAAACTCCTTCTCCCCACACTTCTTACCATTTCGGCGCTCGCCGACACCACAAAGCCTAACATCGTCTTCATCATGGCCGACGATCTTGGCCCAGGCTGGGTCGACTACGACGACAGCAACCCACAAATCAACACGCCCAACATCCAACGCCTCGCTGAAAGCGGCATGGTATTCACCAAAGCCTACGCCGCCGCCACCGTCTGCTCCCCAACACGCGCCGCCTGCATCACCGGCATGTCACCAGCGCAAATCGGGATGACCACTCACATCCCCGGCAAGGCAGGCAACGTACGCCCCGGCCCCAAAGGCGGCCCACTCGATGCCACCTCACGCAACCACCTTCCACGCGAACTCCCCAGCTACGCTCGCGAATTGAAAGAACTCGGATACAAAACCGGCTTCATCGGTAAATGGCACCTCGCCGGCGAAGGCTCCATCAGAACCAAAGGCGGAATTGTCAATCAAGACTACCACCCTGAGCACTACGGCTTCGACACAAACATCGGCGGCTGCGCCTTCGGTCAACCCAAGTCCTGGTTCGACCCCTACCGCAACGGCACCATCAAGAACCGCCACAAAGGCGAGTACCTAACTGATCGCCTAGCCGCCGAAGCCGTCACCTTCATCGAAACCCACCAAGCCAGTCCCTTTCATCTCACGCTGTGGCCCTACTCCGTCCACACACCTATCAAAGCACCCAAAGACCTCGTAGAGAAGAACGATGGCAACGCCTTCCGCGCCATGCTCGAAAGCCTCGACAACATGGTCGGCAAAGTCATCGACACCTTGGAAGCCACCAAGACCGCCGACAATACCATGCTTATCTTCTACTCAGACAATGGCGGCCACTTTCCCACCAAATGGCTCGCTGATAAAAAGGCATCCTTGTTAGAGGGCGGCCTCCGCGTCCCCATGGTCGTTGCCTGGCCCGCAGTCATCCAGTCGGGAACCATCTGCCAAGTCCCCATCACCAGCATGGACTTCTTCCCTACCTTCGTCCACGCAGCCGGCGGCAATACGGACAAGATCACCCAACTCGAAGGCCTCGATCTCACACCCCTTTTCAAAGGAGCCGACGAGCTCGACCGTGACGCTCTCTACTGGCACTTCCCTCACAATCGTATGGAAGTCAGCTATTACATGGGCAGCACTATCCTCGAAGGCGACTGGAAGTACTACAAAGGCTACTCCGTCATCGAAGACGCCCTCTTCAACCTCAAGGACGACCCCATGGAAAAGACCAACGTCCTCTCAAACAACCAAGACCTAGCAACGCGTCTCCGTGAAAAACTCGACCGTTGGCTCAAGAAAGTCTCCGCTCAATTACCGAAAGAATCCAAAGTCACCGACCTATGAAATCCCTCATCGCAGTCCTCTTCGCTTGCTCACTATCACTCATCGCACAAGCAGCGGAAAAACCCAATGTCGTCATCCTCTACGCCGACGACATGGGCGTGGCCGATGTATCCTACGGAGATAGCACCGCCAAGATCCAAACCCCAAACATCGACTCTCTGGCCAGCCAGGGAATGACCTTCACCGATGGCCACAGCTCCTCTGGCATTTGCACCCCTAGCCGATTCGCCATGCTCACCGGCCAGCACCACTGGCGGCGCTTCCACGGCATCGTCAACGCCTTCGGCAAATCCGTATTCAAACCAGGCGAATACACCATCGCCCGCATGTTCAAACAGCAGGGCTACCGCACCGCCTGCTTTGGAAAATGGCACCTCGGTTGGGACTGGGACGCCATCCGCAAACCCAACGTTTCAAAACAAGACCAAAAGCTAGCAACATCCTACGACTGGACCAAACGCTTCCCCGGCGGCCCGCTCGACCAAGGTTTCGACCACTACTTTGGCGACGGCACCATCAACTTCCCGCCCTACTGCTGGATCGAAGGCGATCGCTTTCTCACCGTCCCGACCAAGCCCGTCATCAAATCCAAACCGCTCGCCGGCGGTGGCAGTTTCAGACCCGGCCCCATGGCAGAAAGCTGGAACCCCTACGACATCCTCCCCACCACCACCGAAAAGACCGTCGAGTGGATCGGAAAACAAAAGAAGGGCGAACCCTTCTTCGCCTACCTCGCCTTCAACTCCCCACACTACCCAATCGTCCCTAACAAAGCATTTCACGGCAAATCAAAAGCCGGCTACTACGGCGACTTCGTCGTCGAGACCGATGCCATGGTCGGAAAAGTGATAGCAGCGCTCAAAGAAAATGGCCTCCTAGAAAACACCATCGTCATCTTCACGGCGGACAACGGCGCCGAAAACCTAGCCTTCAGTCGCCTGGAGAAGTTCGACCACTGGAGCTCCGGCAAGTTCCGCGGCCTGAAACGCGACGTCTACGAAGGCGGCCACCGCGTCCCCTTCATCGTCAGTTGGCCTGGCCACATCCAACCTAGTTCCCGCTCAGATGAAGTCGTCAGCCAAGTCGATCTCGCCGCCACCTTCGCCGAAATCATCGGCCACAAACTCAGCAACGACAACGCCATCGATAGCCATAACCTCCTCCCCGTCCTCACCGGCAAAGACTACCCCAAACCCCTCCGCGCCGCCACCGTGCAGAACACCTCCGCCAAAGCCTACGCCCTACGCCAAGGCGACTGGGTCTTCATCAACGCCCCCTCCGGAGCCTCTCAAAAAGAATCCAAGACCTACCTCAAACACTTCGACTTGGAAGGCCCCTCAAAAAACACCCCCTGCCTCCTCTACAACCTCAAAGAAGACCCACGACAATCCAACAACCTCTATCAAAAACACCCTGAGAAAGTAGAAGCCATGAGCAAGCTCCTACAACGCCACATCGCCGGAGAACGATGCGCTCCCGAGAGATAACACCCCCACAAGAGTGACAACCCGCACAGCTGTTGGTAGAACCGGGGTGGAAAGCACCTTGAGTGAGAAACTCAATCCAACCAGTGAGAAGATACTATGAAGAAAATTGATCTCCACATTCACACAGTCAAGTCAGTGAGTGATAGCAAATTCCAGTTTTGCAGTGATAAGCTAAATCGTTATATCGCCGACGCTCAGCTCGATGCAATCGCGATCACAAATCACAACTTATTCGACGCAGATCAATTCAGGGAGATTAGAGAATCAATAGAGATACCAGCGTTTCCTGGGATCGAAGTGGATTTGGAGCGAGGGCACATACTAGTGATAGCATCAGGGGCCGATATTAATGATTTTTCAACCAGATGCGACAGAGTCGAATCCAAGATAACCTCAAACACCGACTGGATCACGCTTGCAGAATTTCAGTCCATTTTTGAAAATTTGGGTGATTATCTTCTCATTCCGCATGATGGGAAGAAACCTAGCATTCCAAACAATGTAGTCGAGAAACTGAAAGATTACATTGATGCAGGAGAAGTGGACAGCGCGAAGAAATTCGTTAGAGCTTTTAAGGACGAATCAAAACTGACTCCTGTGCTATTCAGCGACGCGAGGATCAAAGAAGACCTAAAGGATCTCCCGACTCGTCAGACATTCCTTGATTGCGGCGAACTGACATTCGACTCAATCAGGATTTGCCTGAAGGACCGAAAGAAAGTATCGCTAACCGCTAGTGAAGGAAACAGTCTTTGGGCGGTGTTTGACAACGGGCAAAAACTTTCTACGGGATTAAATGTTTTATTAGGAGAGAGATCTTCTGGAAAAACCTTTACCTTGGACAGAATCGCCGCTGGCCCTGAGAACGTTAAATATCTCAGACAGTTCTCGTTGGTTCAGAAAGATGAGAAAACTGCTGAAAAAGAGTTCAACAATCAAGTTCAGCGAGATCGTAGCCTGTATACCGACAATTACCTTTCTGGATTTAGACGAATTGTCGATGGAGTCGTAAGTGTCGACTTAAATAAGAATGAACAGGATCTAGACAAATTTTTATCAACACTGTTGCAGTCTGCTGATGATGCGAGTCGGCGAGATTCCTACTCAAAGACGCAAATATTTGACGAAACCGAGTTTACGGCAAGCACTGGCGGCACTCTGGAGGAGCTGATACGTTCTGTAATTCAAGTTATTGAGAATCTCGAATTTCGTGATGTATTAATGGGGCCAACAAATATATGAACTTTTATTCGGCTCAAGGGTTCAAGATGGTGTGAAAAGAGATGGAAGGAAACTATCTAGTGCTGAGCAATTGCTGCAGCGTCAGAATGCGGCGAACATGTTCTTTGAAGAGGGGTTTTCGAAGACTGACATTGCACTTGCTCTGGGCGCTTCGAGACAGAATGTGTGTCGCTGGTGCGATCTTTACGAAGAAGGAGGTCTAGAGGCGCTTCAGTTGGGGCGGCGGGGTCGACGACCAGGAGAGCAAGCAAAGCTGTCATGGACGCAATGTGGGAACATCGTATCCATTATCCAAGACAGTACGCCAGACCAACTGCGCATGCCATTTGTGCTGTGGACGGCTGCAGCAGTGAGGGACCTCATTCAGAGGAAATTCAAGATCACTTTTCATATTCGGACGGTGAGGAAGTATTTGAAGAAATGGGGTTTCACGCCGCAGAAGCCAATAAAGAAAGCTTGGCAACAGAGTAGTCCCGCCGTGAAGAGATGGTTGGAAGACGAGTATCCAGCTATCGCAAAGCAGGCTAAAAACGAAGGCGCAACGATCTATTGGGTTGATGAAGTTGGGGCGACGAATCAGGTGAACGCTCAAAGAGGCTATGCACCTAAAGGAGAAACTCCGGAACTCAAGAAAAGCGGCAAGAAGTATAGAATCAACATGATCAGTGCAGTGACAAACAAGGGTGAACTTCGTTTTATGTGTTACACCGCCACAATGACACAATCGAAGTTTATACTGTTTCTATCCAAGTTGGTAAAGTCAACCGAGGGCCCTGTGGTGGTTGTCACCGACAACCTCCCAGTCCATCATGGCAAGCGGGTCAGGTCGTGGGTAGAGGAGCAGTCAAATCTCAGGCTTGAGTTCATACCAGGCTACTCACCGGAACTCAATGCCGACGAATATCTCAACCGCGATCTCAAGAAGAACGTTAATTCGAAGCGAATGCCAAGAAATCTGGCCGAGCTAAAAGCGAATGTGATCTCGTTCATGCGCAGCATCCAAAAGCAGCCCAAACGAATCATGAGCTATTTCAACGGTCGACATATTGCGTATGCTGCACAGGACTCTTGTATTTGAGGGCCGCATTAATAATAGAGAAATACCTAGAGTTGCAGTCCCTGCGAGATCTTGCCTGCGAACTAATCGAAAAACTTTGGAAAAGAGAGTTAGACGCCAGAAAAAGAGAGATTGTAAATGGCCTTCTTCGGGACACTAAGAGCTCATTGAAAATGCGTACGGCATCAGTCCAGATCGAGGATGTAGATCTTTATCGCGTGGCATTAGATAAGCAAAGAATATTGCGTTTTTCCACCGTGGCCAAGCATCTGCAAGAAGATCTCACGATAGAAAAGCAGACTATTCAAGGGTTTTCGGTGGTGGCAAACCGCACTCCGTTCAAGAACGCAACTGACTTGAAAGAGCAACTCAAAATTAAGGCATCGCTAGTAGAGGCCTATAAACAATATCACGATCCTTACAAATTCTTGCGGGCATTGAAGGAGATCGAGGAGATTCAACCGACGGACTACTACAAGCTATTCTCAAAGATTAACTACCGAATACTAAACAAAGATGGTTTTAGAGTCTCCGGCGGTGAACGTTCTGAATTCAGGCTTCTTCAAGAGATCAGGGACGCCCAGACCTACGACGTTCTCTTAATCGATGAACCCGAGTCGTCTTTCGATAATATCTTTCTCAAAAGCGATGTTAATCAATTGATTCGGGAAATCGCTGCCAACATGCCAGTTGTCGTAGTAACACATAATAGCACCGTGGGCGCATCAATCAAGCCCGACTACCTTATCTATGCACGCAGAGAGGTCGAGGGTGGTAAAGCATTCCATCGATTATATTCCGGTTATCCTTCGGACAAGATATTGACCTCAGTCGATGGTGCTGAAGTGTCCAATCATCAGATTACCATGGATTCTCTCGAAGCTGGTGAAGATTCTTACAACACGAGAAAGTCAACATATGAAGCTATTAAAAATTGAGAACGGTAAGGGCTGGTTTCTAAAGGGCGCTAACTACGACTCTATCGACAAGCTAGGAAAAGATGAAATTTTGGATCTCGTCAATTCTAGCCTTAAGGGAGGGTGCGACTTTGACGATTACAATGAAGATACGCTTAGGAACCAAGCGCATCAGATTGTGTATAAACGCATACATGAGAAGTTGAAGGAATTGAATGGCCGGGCGGAAGAATTTAGGGACGAGTCCGAACGCCTATTCCTGAGTGACTATCAACGGTATATGGAAGAGCGAAAGGATAGCCGCCCCGTTGAATAACGACTGACTCAGCAGGCTCTTGATCCAACTGCTATGAAATCCCCGATTCACGCCCTTTCCCAGATCTTCCTCCTACTCGGGCTGTGCACCGCTCAAGCCGAAACCGAAGCTGAGAAGCCCAACGTCGTCATCGTCCTCGCTGACGACATGGGCTGGGGAGATTCCGGCACCTACGGTCACCCGCTGATCAAGACGCCGAACCTCGACAAGCTCGCGGCTCAGGGCGTTAAATTTACTCAGTGTTATTCGGCCTGCGGTGTCTGTTCGCCGTCCCGTTCCGCCATCCTCACTGGGCGCACGCCTTACCGCAATGGCGTGTGGCGTCATCTGTCAGGCAATCATCCCGCCCACTTGCGCACAAGCGAGATCACGTATCCCAAGCTGCTCAAGGGCGCTGGCTACGAGACCTGCCACGTGGGCAAATGGCACCTCCTGGCAAAGCCGCAATTCAACGATCCCAAGTACCCGCAACCGGGCGATCACGGCTACGATTACTGGTTCGCCACGCACAACAACGCTAGCCCCAGCCACGAGAAGCCCGACAACTTCTATCGTAATGGCAAGCCCATCGGCGAAACTGACGGCTACTCCGCCCTTATCGTTGCTGCCGAGGCCGATCGTTGGCTAACCGAATTGCGGGATCCGAAGAAGCCCTTTGCGCTTTCTGTCTGGTTCCACGAACCCCACTCGCCTATCGCCACCGATCAGAAGTACAAGGACCTCTACGACGGTCACGAGAACGCCACTTACATGGGCAACATCTCGCAGTTAGACGACGCCCTGGGCAAGGTCATGGCCACGCTCGATAAGATCGGGGGCACTGACAATACCTTCATCTTCTTCAGTTCAGACAACGGCCCTGTCGGGAAATTTGGAGGCACCACCGGCGGCCTGCGCGGTGGCAAACGCAGCGACTTCGAAGGTGGCATCCGCGTCCCCGGTGTCGCTCGCTGGCCCGGCCACATTCCTGCCGGAACCACCAGTGACACACCGATCATCGGCACTGATCTCTTCAGCACGGTACTCACCATGGCAGGCGTGCCGATCCCTAACGATCGCACTATCGATGGCGTGAACATGATCCCCGCCTTCACTGGCAAAGCTCTCAAACGACCGATCCCCATGTTCTGGCGTACCCACGTTTCCCCTCCAGACAACCGCGTCGCCATGCGCATCGGCGACTGGAAGATCGTCGCCAACGATGAACTGACAACGTTCCAACTCTTCGAAGTGCAGAAGGACTGGAAAGAGGAGAAAGACCTCGCTGCCGGGATGCCCGAGAAGACCGCCGAAATGAAGAAGGCACTGCTCAAGCTTTGGGGTGAGATCGAAGCCGAAGGCCCCAAGGAATGGTGGCTCAACGAACGCCAGAAGCCTGCCCGAGGTGGCAAGCTCAACTATTAGGCACCATTCCTTCCATCACTTGCGATCAAAGTAGGGATTGACCTTCTGTTTGCAGAACGCCATATTGCAAACATGTCTACAACGACCATTGCCGCACGTGTTGGTACTGAGGAGGCAGCGTTGATTGAGACGCTAGCTGAGATGGAGGGCTGTGATCGCTCGACCTTGATCAAATCGATTGTCCGACGCGGGATCAAAGCGCTGTGTCTTGACAGAGCGGTGGTGGCCTATCGCGCAGAAGAGATCACGCTCTCGCGGGCGGCCGAGCTTGCTGGTCTGAGTACTTGGGACTTTCTGGCGTTAATGCCAAAGGAACAGCTCGACTTGCATTATGACGTCGCTGAGTTCGAAGATGATTTGCAGATGTTAGAAAAGCAGGTTCCAAGCAAGTGAAGGTTGTCGTTTGTGATGCCAGTCCTCTGATCATCCTGGCCAAGCTCGATAGGCTTCACTTGATAGGAGATCTACTTGGAAATAATATTGTCGTTCTGCAATGTGTGGTCGACGAGGTGCTTGGTGAAAGGGCTAGCACGCTTGAGCGTCAGCGATTGGAAACTTTCCTCCACACCGCCGCGACGGTGACTCTCTACACGGAGTCTGACATCGAGTCCAAATCGTTAAGCGCAAGCGATCGCCACACACTCACCTACAGCGTGCGAAACACGATCGATTGGTTGGTTGCCGATGAGAGATTGATGCGGCGCGTGGCTTCGGAGTACCGGATCGCTGTGATGGGCGTCATGGGGCTGATTGTCGGGGCGGCCAAACGTGGAATCCTCACGCACGAAGAGGCAGTATCGGCAGTTCGCGATGCTGTTGGTATTCATGGCCTTCGGATTTCCGTGGCTCTTTATCAACGCGTGCTCTGTGAGCTTCAGAACTGAAGTCGTTCAGCAATATGAAATACCCGAACCTTTTATTAATTGTCCTACTCTGCCTCTTTGCCCAAACGGCCTTGGCCCAGAAGAAGCCCAATGAGTCACTGGAGACCGGGTTCGAGCGTAAGCTCGGCGTGGTCTACAAGACCATCGGAGAACGCAAGTTGGCGTTCGATCTCTACTGCCCAAAGGGAGACACAGCGAAACCGTTCCCCACCATCATCTTCACCCACGGCGGTGGTTGGGCTGCCGGGAACCGCTTCAAAGCAGCCAAAGGACCCTTCGCCACGCTCTTCAAGACGCTCACCGAACGTGGCTTCTGCATCGTGTCCGTCAGCTACCGTCTCTGCCGCAAGGGCAGCGGAATCCGCATGCGCGACTGCGTCATCGATTGCAAAGACGCCCTCCGCTACGTGGTCAAGAACAGCGGACCGCTCAATATCGATCCTAACAAACTCTTTGTATTCGGAGATTCCGCCGGTGGACACCTTGCCCAGATATTGCTGCTAACGCCTTCCACGAGCCTAACCGGCGATGAAAGCCTAGCAGAAGTCGATTACAAGATCGCAGCGGGACTTTCGTGGTACGGCCCGTGTGATTTCGAAGATCAGAATCTCTTCAACCACGACGACCGACCAGACTTCAGGGACCGCTTTGGGAAACGCATCCTCGGTGAAGCAAAGGTGGCATCAGAAGAGAAGCAGCGTCTCTATCGCGAAATCAGTCCTATCAACTACCTCAAGAAAGACAGCCCACCACTGCTGATGATCCAGGGTGACAAGGACACCACCATTCCGGTGAAGCACGCCTACCGCATGAAGGAGAGAGCAAAGGAAATAGGCGCACCAGTGGAGACTCTCATTGTCACGAATGCCGGGCACAACTGGAGACAGGTAGACGCAGAGATATCTCCCACGCGAAATGAAATCATCGACGCCACGGTCGCCTTCTTTGTAGCCCACAGATCGGAAGGTGCCGCAGAAACCAGCGCCAACTTCTATCTATCTCCCGATGGCTCTGACGAGTGGTCTGGCACCCTAGATACTCCAAACGCCGAGGGGACCGACGGGCCATTTGCCACGCTGGAGAAAGCGCGTGACGCTGTTCGTGCTCTTAAGGCAAGCAGGTCGACTGACATCGAAGTTCTGATCCGTGAAGGAACCTACCGGTTAGACAAGACGCTTGTCTTTGGCATAGAAGATTCGGGAACGACCTATGCCGCCTATCCGGGAGAGACGCCGGTGTTCAGTGCCGGAAAGGAAGTCACGGGTTGGAAGAAAGTTAGTCGCGAACTCCCAGGGTTGCCAATGGAGACCCAAGGCAAGGTATTAGAAGCCGATGTCACCGATCAGTTTCATACACTTTATGATGCCGAAGGCATGCTCCCGCGAGCACGTTCAGCGGGATTCATTCCATTAAAGGGTGGTAGTCGCAATCGACTCCATTTCCCCACGGGCAAGTTGAAGGCCTGGCCGAATATTGAGGATGTCGAGATCGTTGTCCGTCCGCACCACGCCTGGATTTCCAATATCCTGCCTTTGGCATCCGTGGATGAAGAGAAGCAACTAGCGCACACGTCGATTGACGCCACCTATGCCATGAACGCGCTTCATTTCCTCAAGACGACCGAGTCTTGTTGGGTGGAGAACGTGCTAGAGGAACTCGACGAACCAGGCGAATGGGTTCTCAATACCACGCAAGGTAAGGTCTATCTGTGGCCCAGAAACGACTCTCCCGTGATGGCTCCCCAGCTCATCGAGTTGATCCGAATCGAAGGAGAAATCGACAAGCAAGGGCCCGAAGACTTTCCCGTGCGGCATCTCACCTTTCGAGGCCTCACCTTCATGCTCGGGGATCGCTACACCCTAGCAGAAGATGACGCGGGCCTCCAGCATGACTGGGACATGTTGGATAAGGCCAATGCCCTGGTTCGGCTGCGCGGCGCGGAGAACTGCACCATCGAGCACTGTCATTTCACCCACAGTGGTAGTGGTGCGATCCGAGTCGACTTGCATGCGCAGAAGAACAAGATCGCGGGCAACCACATCGAGCACATGGGTGGCGCTGGCATTCTACTCTGTGGTTACGGCCCAGGAACGAAGGATGTGAACAAAGACAATCTCGTCTACAACAATCACATTCATCATTCGGGACGCATCTATCTGCATTCGCCCGGCATCATGCTCTGGCAGAGCGGCGAGAACCGAGTGGCGAATAATCTCATTCATCACATGCCCTACTGCGGCATGATCATATCTGGTTGCGTGACCCATTTCATCACGAGGAACGGTCGGGAGGTCGGGAGAACGATCAGGAAGCATGAGATTGGCGATCTGCCCAGAAAGCCAAGCCTGGAAGATATCCGTCCCTATCTACACACTCACGACAATCTCATCGAGTACAACGAGATCCACCATGTGATGGAAACCATGGGCGATGGAAACGGCATCTACATTCGCGGCTCAGGAGCGGGAAATGTGATCCGTCGAAATTACATCCATCACTTGGTCACGCCGATGAAGATGCAGGCGGCGATTCGAACCGATGGCGGCCAGCGCGACACGCTCATTGCTGAGAACATCATCTACAAATGCATGGCCCAAGGCATCATCCTCAAGCTGAATAATCGCGCCGAGAATAACATTGTGGCGGACGTCTTGGCTCCGCCGCGCGGTTACTACTTGTCAGTGCGTGAGGGCCCATTGACTGGTGCTGCCATCAAACGAAACATCTTCTACTCGACTAGCAAAGACTTCGTCTTCATCGACGAACTCCCTCCTGGCAAAGGCCGCACCACAGAGGATCGCAGAGGACGCGTCTTGGCACGCGCCAAAGATGCAGACGTCGACTCCAACATCTACTACAGCAGCGCGGATCCCGATCTAGGAAAGAGAATGCTAGCGAAACAACAAGGCGATGGCGTGGATACCCACAGCCTCGCGGTTGATCCTCTCTTTGTCGATCCGGAGAATGGTGACTTCAGCTTCAAGCGCAATTCACCCGCATTGAAACTGGGCTTTGTCCCCATCGATCAATCGAAGATTGGACTGCGGCGCGAGGATACGACCGCTCACTATCCCACATTCAGCTGGGATCGGGTTCCGCTCTACATGCATGTCCGCAAGGCCAAGTCCTACACCGACGAGGAAATCGCGTTCCTGGCCAAGTTTCCGCTGCTCACCTTTGAAAAGGCCAATGGCCATGAGGACCACGGCTCCATCGAGGCGGGAACATTGGTTGCGGCGAAAGCTGTGAAGGAGATCAACCCCGACACAAAGATCCTCTACTACCGCAATGTCATGGTTCACTACGGAGGCTACGCCGCCAACAAGGAGCTTGATAGGATTCCCAATGCGCTCCTTCAGGATAAGAATGGCGGCACCAAGCTTGTTCGCAATCGTGTCGAAGCTTATGACTTGGCCAACCCCGATCTGCGAGACTGGTGGGTGAACACGTGCCAGACGATGACCAACGATCCGCACATCGACGGCATCTTCCTCGACGGCAACATCAAGGCCCTAGTGCCTGGCTACCTCGCGCGGCAGATTGGCCCCCCTAAGAAGAGGAAGACCATGGATGGCTACCACCTGATGATGAAGCAAACGCGCCAAGCGATCGGGCCTGACAAACTCATGATCGCTAACATTCTCCGAGCACGCTTTGACAAGGCAGGACTCGAATACCTCGACTACTTCGACGGCTCCTACTTGGAAGGATTCTTTCACAACGTCGGCGGTGCCAGCTATGAGGACTACGTAGCCAAGGGCATCGACGCGATACAGAAGGCTGCACGCCAGGGTAAGATCATTGCCTTCACTAGCGGGTTCAAGCAGACTAACATTACAAGCGCCCTAGGCATCGATGAAGGACACGCCACGATCGAATCGTCTGAACAAGCACGCGCAGCTCTTGTTTATCCGTTAGCGATCTTCCTAGTTTGCGCTGAGAAACACAGCTACTTCCGAGTGCATGAAGGCTACTCAGCCAACGAGAACGACCACTGGATGCGCTGGTTTCCAGAATACGACCGCCCCCTTGGCCCTCCTAAAGGCCCAGCAATGAAAGACGGTTATCGCTATTCCCGATCGTTTCAGCACGCCACGGTTCAACTCGACATTCAGAAGCGAACGGCCAACATTCGGTGGGAAGAATAGATGACCAAATCGAAAGTTTTGATGATGAATAATAATATGACGTTAGGTAAAGCCGTTCTCTTCGCCAGTCTCTTCATTCCAGCATTGGTTTCTGCCCAAGTGATTCACGTCGACTTCGGGCGCACGGATACCATCACAGAAGGCAACTACAACAACCAATGCGCATTGCCCTGCACCAGCGTGCAATCCCTCGCGAGGTGCCATCATGACAGGCATTTCACCCCCACATTTCGGGACTCTATGACAACCGCCAGAAGATGCGTGAACGCATGCCGGATGCGGAATTGATGCCCAAGTACTTCTCGCGTCACGGCTACTGGTCGGCTGGCTCGGGAAAGATCTTACATTACTTCACGGATGCGCCTTCCTGGGATGATTACTACCCGCCGAAGGAAACGGAGGACCCGTTTCCAAGAACGTTCTACCCGAAGAAGCGCCCCGTGAACCTGCCAGTCGGCGGGCCCTGGCAATACATCGAAACCGATTGGGCTGCGCTCGATATCACCGACGAAGAATTCGGTGGTGACTGGTTGGTTTCCAAATGGATCGGCGAACAACTGACCAAAGAACAGGACAATCCATTCTTCTTGGCCTGCGGGATCTACCGACCACACGAACCGTGGTTCGTTCCGAAGAAGTATTTCGAGCCCTATCCGCTTGAAGACATCCAACTGCCACCGGGCTATAAGGAGAACGACCTGGACGATTTGCCTCCAGCCGGCAAAGAGCGTGGACCGAATCGCTACTTCGCCCACATTCAAAAGCACCAACAGTGGAAGAAAGGCATTCAGGGTTACCTTGCCTCCATCGCCTTTGCCGATGCCATGGTCGGACAAGTCCTGGATGCTCTTGAGAATGGGCCACATCGTGATAACACCATCGTGGTCTTATGGAGCGACCATGGTTGGCATCTTGGTGAGAAACAGCATTGGCAGAAATACACGGGATGGCGAGCGTGCACCCGCATTCCCTTGATCGTCCGTGTTCCGGAGGGCGCGGTAGGACTACCGGAGGGCACGACAAAGGGAACCGTCTGCAACGCGCCTTTGAACCTGTTGAGTCTGTATCCCACGCTTACCGGCCTTGCTGGGCTGCCTGACAAAGAAACGAACGATGCTCCAAGTTTGGTTCCGCTCTTGAAAGAGCCGCAGGTCGAATGGCCGCATGTATCGATCACCTATCTCGGCAAGCCGGGGAACTATGGACTGAGTGGTAAGCGGTGGCGCTACATTCACTACGACAATGGCGACCACGAATTGTACGACATCGAATCGGATCCTCACGAATGGACGAACCTCGCCACCAAATTGGAGCATGCCGCACAGATCGCGCGGCTGAAGAGCCAGGTGCCGACCTCGTTTGCGAAGTATACCAAGCCTAGCGTGGAATCCTTACCGAAGCTGAAATGGCATTCTGCAAAGGACTCTGACGCCCCGGCCTCCAAACCAGATGGAAACAAGATCGATGTCGTCTTCAGCAACCAATCCGGCCAACCGGCCAAAGTGTTTTGGATGGACCGACAAGGCAAGCCGAAGTCCTACGGCACCTTGGAAACGGGCTGGCGCAAGCCCTACAGTACCCGTCCCGGTGCCGTGTGGTTGATTACTGATAGAGACAACAAGCCGTTCGGCTACTTCATCGTCGGCGACCGGGTGGCTCAAGCCATCGTGCCTGCGCCGTAAGCTAGCGTAGAAGCTATTTGTCGGTCGAGTGGGTTACTGGCAACCCATGATACATCAATGAGCCCCATGGCATGTGCTGGTTGTGCGTGCCCTCTGGTCGGATCTTGTCGGCTACCTTCCGGCTGTGTGGCATTTCAAGGCCCATCCGGTCGTGGTAGTGATGGACGATTCGCTCGTAGATTGGGCGGAAACGGCCTCGGCCTCTTTTAGCGATGTTAGTATAGTGATATCTGCCTTCGACGCTCCGGTAGGGTTCATAACGAACGTCTTCACCGAGATTGTACTGAGCAGTGTATTCGAAGCCTAGCGCGAGACGATTGTTGGCGGCACCGTAGAGGTCCACGCCTTGTTTCCAAGCCATCTCACAGGCGCAGCTGAGGAAGCCTAATCCCATCTGAACGTGCAATTGATCGCGTCCGCTTTCCTGACATTCTCCGAAGTCATTGAGGTATTTCTCAATGGCGCCGTTGCCCTCACCGTGATGGAAGTAGTTTACCGCGCGATCGAACATGGCGTGGTCGTCGAGAAACACGCCCATTGCTAGCATTGTTTGGATCATGGAGGCGTCCCAGTTGCCGTTGGCTGTGGGGTAGAAGTCTTTTATTACGGGATAGAAGACTTCGCGAAGCATGTGCTGAAAGCGATTCTGCTCTTCTGCTAGCCACTTGGCATCGGTGTGGCGAATGAGTTCTGCCGCGTTGCAGAACTTCACCCCGTCCATGCCAACCAGGAGTTTGGCATCGTGCCCGGAAACGGACTTCAGCGTGGCGGACCAGGCGTTCAGAATCTCAATCGCCTTATCCACGTGGGCTTGTTTCCCGGTGAGACACCACTGCAGGGCATGGGTGTAGGCGGCGGACGAGTCGTTCGACATGTCAGAACTGCCGATATTCGGTTTGTTCCTCACTCCGCGAACCACGTTGGCGCATGGTGTGGGAGTGTAAGCCAGCGAGGCTTCTTCGGCGGATTGTAGCTTTTCCCAGGCGGACTTCCAGGGGTCCTCGCCGGTGGTCAGTTTCTGTTTGATGAAGGCCAGTTCCTCGCGGCTGTGGAGCAGACCGGGGTGAGCGAATGGTTTGGCGGGTTCCGCGCACAGCCATTGGGTCATCAGGACTGAGGCTATCAGCGTCAGGCATTTCGTAGTGATCGTTCGAGCTGGCATCTTTTTATATCATTATTGCCAAGTGATCTTAGCCTGGCGCTTTTCTGTGTCTAGCCACACGTGGGCGTGCTTAAATTCGCGGGTGAACTCCCAGCCCTCTGGGTTTGTGCGCTTGTAAGGGCCCTTGGGTGGACCTAGCGGTCTATGCAACTCGGGGTAATCTTGCAAGGAGCCTGACGAGAGTTTCCAGCCCCAGCCGTACTGGAAATAGGAATAAGGTTGGGCACCGATCAGGTAGCAGGCGAGGTGGTATTCCAATCGTTCTTTGGCCAAGGCCGCCATCGGTTGTTGTGAATCGGGATTGTGGCCCACTTCGACACCAATTCTGAAGATCGAAATCTTGCCCGCTTTAGCGATGCGTGACATGTCTTTCCAGTCTCGCAGGAGACTTTCGTTGCTTAGAAGCTTCTCGTTGTAGTGTTCGAACATGCTGGCATCGATTACGGGAAACACATGCTTGGCGATGGACTGGTGAGCGTTGTTTCCAAGTAGGATTTTGTCAGGTCCCATCTTCAATTTCAGCGAAGCCATCATCTCACCCATCGCTTGTTGGACCTGCTGGCTTTGTTCTTTCCGCAGCCAGGCAAAGCCGTGCATTTGATCGATGAAGACTCCGTCACAGTCGGATTCGGCAACACCTTTCGCTACGGTGTCGACCCACCACTGGCGGAACTCTGGATTTAATACGTCAAAGAAGAAGGTATGGCGGCGGTGAGCGAGCTGGCCCGTATCGGGATCGACTAACAGGAACTCCTTCAGGTTTTTATGCTGATCGATCTTGTTCCGTGTGAACGCTTGGTTGTAAGAGGTGAAGGGCCAGGCATAGGCCGAGTTGAAGTAGAACAGTGCCTTGATGTCAGGATTGATCTTTTTGAAGGCGGCCGCTTCGTGCTGGGCTCCGAGCTCGGCGGCACCTAGGGATTTGTATCCATGTGACTTTTCTATGCAGAGGAAATCCGTTCGCGCGGCAATGGAAGCTACTTCCTCGGGTAGCAGTGTCCGGTGGGAATCGCCGAACATGAAATACATGGGCGTGGTGTCCCAACTGAACTTTGGGTAGAAGTCCTTTGTCTCAAAAGGACTGTCCTGGGCAAGAGCGGATGGCAAGCTAGACAACGCCCCTGCTATGGTGACAAAGGCAAGGATCGTATATCTAGATGTCATTCTTAAGGGTGGCTCTCGGGTTGGAATTTGACTAGAGAGCAAGTTGGCGAAATTTCAGATTCGGCTCACAGGCCTGCTTATGGCGGATTAGAGGAATAGGCGCTATGTGAGGATGTCGTGGATCACGTGTCCGTGTACATCGGTCAGTCTGCGATCGATGCCGCTGTTGCGAACTGTGAGCCGTTCGTGATCGATTCCTAACAGGTGCAAGATGGTAGCGTGCAGATCGTAGCAATAGGTGGGCTTGCGCGCTTTCCAACCCCACTCGTCGCTTTCACCGTAGGTTGTGCCTGGATTGACTCCTGCTCCGGCCATCCAACTCACGAAGGTGCCGCCGTTGTGATCGCGACCGGATTGCCCCTGACTGAAAGGCATGCGGCCGAATTCCGTTGTCCAGACCACGAGTGTGTCTTCTAACATGCCTCGCAGTTTCAGGTCGTTGATCAAGGCGGCGATAGGCTGATCCACTTGGGCTGCCATGTAGGGCAACTCGGTGTGAATATTAGAATGATTGTCCCAGTTCTTGCTCGGGCCTCCCGCGCCGCTCCAAATTTGGACGAAACGCACGCCGCGCTCTAACAGGCGCCTGCCCACAAGGCAGCGTCGGGCGAAGTCATCTGTCGTCCTTCCTCCCAGCCCGTACAAGTTCGTAGTCGCTTTGCTTTCCTTGGAAAGGTCGAAGACTTCGGGTGCGCTGAGCTGCATCCTGGCGGCGAGCTCATAGGATTCGATCCGAGCTTCCAACTGAGTGTCGTGCGGATGGCGTGAGGCGTAATTTGAATTGAGTGACTGCAAGAGTTCACGCCCGGCCGTCTCAGCCTGTGGGGTGATGTGCTTGGCTTCGGTTGGAGGAAAGAGATAGTGAATTGGGGAGTCGCTCGTGGCATTAATCACCGTGCCTTGATGTTTGGCTGGGAGAAATCCTGAAGTGAAATTGCCAAGGTTGTTGTATGGGAGACCGTTAGGATCTGGTAACACGACGAACTCTGGCAAGTTTGCGTTGATCTTGCCGAGGGCATAGCTAATCCAGGCTCCCATGCAGGGAAAGCCGGGCAAGGTGAAGCCCGTGTTCTGCATGTAACTGCCGAGACCGTGGACGTTGGTCTTCGAGACCATCGACGTGAGGAAGGCTAGGTCATCGACAATGCTAGCCATGTGGGGAAAGACACTGCTAACCGAGCGGCCAGATTGCCCATGGCGTTGAAAGGCAAACGGACTGCGAAGGACTTTGAACCCGGGTGAATTGGTCACCGATTCGACGAGTTGCCCGGCTCCAGGATCGAAAGCTTGGTCGTGCAGTTCCGTTAGTCTCGGCTTGGGATCAAAGGTGTCCATCTGACTGACACCACCGTTCATGAACAACTGGATCACCCGTTTGGCCTTGGGAGCATGGTGCAAACGGCCATCTAGTACACTCGCTTGGGAGTCGGCATTTAGCAGATGTGAGAGCGCGAGCGCTCCAAAGCCGCCGCCGCTTTGCTGGAGGAATTGGCGTCGATCGATCGGAGTGGTCATTGGAGGAAGAGAAACTCGCTGCTGTTGATAAGGACCCGACAAGCATTGGCGAGACCATGCTCGGTAGCGTAGGTGATCACGCGTTTGGCTTCTTGAGGACTTGGTGAGCGTCCGTAGGCTCGAGTGAATACGAGCGACACTTGCGCTTCCAATCCGTCGGCCTCGCGTTGCAAACGGGTCGCGATGTGTTCCGACTGACGCACCATGAATCGGTTGTTCAGCAACGCCAAGGCTTGCAATGGCGTGGAAGAACTTTCCCGCTTGGCCGCCATTTGTGAGGCATCTGGACAGTCTAAGGCTTGCATGAGTGGATCAGGAATGGTGCGAAAGACAAAGCGATAAACGCCACGCCGAAGATTAGCAGGATGGTCCGGATCAAATTTCTTATACTCGACCACTGGCGTCACATGCACGCCTGGGCTCGTGTAGAACTGACGCGCCGAAGGACCGCCCATGCGTTGATCAAGTTTGCCTGATAGACTGAGGACGGCATCCCGGAGGCTTTCGGCCTCGAGTCGACGACGATTCATTCGCCAGAACAAGCGGTTGTCCGCGTCCTCGGCCAAACCTTCAGGTCGATCGGTTGCCGCTTGTCGGTAGGTGGCGCTTAGAACCATGGTCTTGTGTAGCCACTTGAGACTCCCACCACGATCGCGAAACTCGACGGCTAGCCAATCCAGCAGCTTGGGATGCGTCGGCAACCGTCCCATCTTTCCAAAGTCGTTCGGCGTGTCGACAATGCCTTTGCCGAAATGATAGTGCCAGACACGGTTCACGATGGATCGCCACGTAAGTACGTTGTTAGGATGAACGAGCCAATTGGCCAAGGCCAACCGGCGAACGCCCTCATCCTCGGTCGCGTCGAATCTTGAGGGCAAGCCTGGGAGACAGGATAGTGCGCCTGGGAGAGCCGTTTCGAGAGGTGTTAGCACATTACCTCGCTTCAAGACGTGGACCTTGCGCGGTTTCATGGCTGGTTTGAAATTGCCGTTGTTAGGAAAGTGACTGGCAACGGCATAGACCTTCCCGGGAGGAGGTAGCGCGGCGAGCTCCCTTGATTTGCGTTGGGTGAGGTAGTGAACGGCGATGCTTTGCTGTTGCTCAGCCGTTCTCGATACTCTCGGCATCTTGAGGATCGCCGCGATTGCGACAGGCATGGGTGCAGTCACTTCAGGGGACTCCCGATTGCTAACGGAAACGCGTAGACAACCGGTGACGTGTTGGCGTCCGTGTGTCTGCTCGAGGATCACTTCGATGGGATCACCCTTCTTCAAGGCCACTGGTTCGGCGAAAGTGAAGACGGCACGGTGGGGCTTTCCTTCTTGAGGATGAATGCCCCACGCGCTGTCTTTGTTATCGTCGATCGTCTTCTCAATTTCCCAGCCAGCCTGACTGAAGTCTGCCGTAGCGCTCTCGATGGGAACGTCCTGGCCAGTGATGCGCACCTGCACATCGCACACATGGAGATTGCCGTTCTCTGCCCGGCCTGGTCCGTTCTTCGGTAAGGAAGGGTGCGGCATCAGCTCTACTTGCACTGCGGTGATTCTGTTCTCCGAGGAAGTGCCCGTGATGACAAACGTGTCCTTCGCAGGCGCTTCTCCGCCGAACAGAATCGACCCGTCGGCCAATCGCTCATGGGGTGTTGAACTTTCTGATGCAATGCTAGTAATGCGGAGAGCGTTCCAAGCTTGAGCTTGATTCTGTTGTTCGGATTCCCACACATCGAAATCGGCATCCAAGGTTCTATCGGAGAAATGCCCGTCTTTCAGTTGGCGTAATTCTCTCTCCAGCCGTTTCCGAGTCTGCGCGATGTCGCGATTCGGCTCAAAGGGGCGATCCACTTTGTCCACACCGGCGAAGACGGCCTGTAGCGCGTAGTAGTCTTGCAAGGACACGGGGTCGAATTTGTGATCATGACAGCGCGCACAATGCACTGTTGTGCTAGTGAAGGTCGACATGGTCGCACTGAGCATGTCATCGCGATCAAGATACTGCGCGATCTTCTTATCCGTGGTGCCATCTTGAATGCCCATCTGCGAGCTCTCATCCCAAGGTCCGCAGCCGAGGAAACCAATCCCGGCTGTCGCCCAAGGATCATCCGTTTCCATGACATCTCCAGCCACCTGCTCCCGAACAAAGTCGGCGTAGGGCTTATCTTCATTAAGAGCCTTGATCAGCCAATCGCGATACGGCCAGGCATTCTCTCGAATCGCATCTTCGTCATGCCCATGCGTTTCCGCATAGCGGGCGACATCCATCCAATGCCGCGCCCAACGTTCTCCATAACGAGGGCTTGCTAACAAGCGATCAACAACTCGTTCGTCTGCCAATGGTGACTTATCCTGAAGGAAGGATTCTAACTCTTGCGCGGAGGGAGGCAATCCGATCAGATCGAAGGTCACCCGCCGTAGCCAATGATTCCGATTGGTAGGAAGTGACAATGTCAGTCCTCTCTTTTGCAATCGGTCAACGATGAACCCGTCGATAGGCGATCTCCTGGCCGATGGAACCGCTGGCTTATAAAGCGGTTTCAGACTCCAATGTACTTCCTCCGCCTGCAGGGAGATGAGCAGAATGCAGGAGGCTAGAAAGCTGGGAATGGGTGAAGCCACACCTGAACTCTATCTGAAATTGAACCGATTGCACAAGGCTGCGGCGACGGAACCTATTATTTGAGCTAGGTGACGACTTAGTGGGCACCAACTTCTGGCCTCGGCGGGCGGGCTTTCCGATCGATCAGAACGGTTAATGCTTGGCACCCTACTTTGAAGTCGACTTCCTCGTGCGTCGCTTCTTCGGCTTCGCGAGATCCGTTGGCGGGGTCAGCCCGTCGTCAGGTTGGCTGGTGAAGCGGTAGGGGTCGTGGTGTTTTCGCATCTCGGCCAATAACAGCTTCTCCATTTCTGCAAGCTTCTCAGCGTGGGCTGGATCGGTAGCAAGGTTTGTTTGGTTAGGCTTTGGGTTGACTTTTGTCAGTGCAGTCACGTTTGGCTCGTGGTGCTGTGGCAAGAGTTCGTCGGGATTCTCTGCGAGATTGAAGAGCTGTGTTTCGCTCACCTTGTCCTTGGTTGATTCGTATCGAATCAGTTTCCAGTCGCCCTTCTTCACACAACGGATGCCGGGCTTGGCGCCGCCGCTATAGGCGCCGTAGAGCACTTCTCGCGAGACTTGCTTCTCCCCTTTCAATATGGGGCCGAAGCTGATGCCTTCATTGGTCTTTGGTGGGTTGATCGCGGTTAGGTCGCAGAGTGTTACTAGGACGTCTAGGAGGTAGACATTTCCTTGAACGCGGGTGCTGGGTTTGATCCCTGGGCCTTTCACAATCAAGGGGACGCGCCAGGTGTGTTCGTAGAGATTCTGTTTCCCTTGAAGGCCGTGACGGCCAATGGCCATGCCGTGGTCTGCGGTGTAGACGATGTAGGTGTTGTCCAACTCGTCCATCGCTTCGAGTTTGGCTAACACTCGGCTTATCTGCATGTCGATGTTCTCACTGCAGGCAAACTCACGTCCTAGCTCGTTGCGGATGGTGGCTTCATCACGATTCTTCCAAACGCCTTTCACATTGATCTCATCCCGCACGTTGATGTGGGTGTTGTCAAAGGGGTGCTTTGGCAGGTAGCTGGACGGTAGAGACGGTTGCTTGGGATGAAGCGGTGGTTTGGTGGTTCGATCTTTGTGGTTCACTGCTCCGTACTTGTCGAGCAGCTCGGGGGTTCCGTCTCGTACGTCGTGGGGGTGGGAGAAGCCGAAGTAGATCAAGAAGGGATCCTCGTCTTTGGAGGCGTCGCGTTCTGTTAGGTAGTTGAGCACTTGCTCACCATGCCAAGCGCTGCCGGTCTCGGCCGTGCCGCCTCGCTTGGTGGCATCGTGAACGACGGTGAACTTCTTATTGGCTTCGGCGTAGCTATTGCCACGCTTGCAGGTGCGCATGGTGTCGTATCCTGCGGCATTGAAGACAGCAGCCATGGTATGATCAGCAAGGTCGGCTGGGACGTGCTCTGCGAGTGAGCTGTTCTTCTTTTGGGGAAGATGCCAGAGGGTGCGTCCGGACATGACCATGTGTCGGGAAGGCGTGCAGACTGCGCCACTCCAGGAGCCCATGTGGTAAGCGCCATCGAAGACCATGCCTTCTTTCGCTAGCCGATCGATCGTAGGTGTCTGTAAAGATGACTCTGAATCATAGGCCTGGAGATCGAAGGGCGATTGGTCATCCGCGATGATGAAGAGGATGTTGGGTTTGTCTGCGCCCTGCACGCCTACAAGTTGGCCTAGGAGACAGAGTATAGTCCCGATGGAGAGCCTATTGGTCATGGTTATGTTTTTATTAGTCCTACTCGAGCCAAGTGACGATGGTGTAGTAGGCTCCTACTTCTCCATCGGTGAGTTTGAAGACGGGTGCTAGTTTGTAGGAGCCTTGCTTGAGTTCGGTCTCGAACGAAACTTCAGTGGCGTCTTTGGGAATGGGCTTGGTTTCTAGATCTTTGCCGTTGATGCGGAGAGTTCCGTGGGTGGCTTCGATAGGTTTTCCTGAGACGACGCGGAAGGCGTCAGCAGCGCCTGGAACGTTCTTTCCAGCGGGTAAGGCGGCGTTGATTGCGGCTCCTGATTCGGCCGGCCAGCGGCGAAGGGAGATTTGGTATTTGCCGTCGCGGACGACTTTGACGGCCCAGTGCCCGATGTGCTTGGGATTGTCTTTCTCCTGTGAACGCTTAGCACCGCGAATAGAGCCTTGATGCCAAGGTGGATAGACCTCCTGGATCCAATCGTGCGCTGTTAGGGTAGCGATAGGGTGATCTGGGTGACCGAGGTAGACCTCGGTGGTTTGTGAGAATGTAGGCTCGAGTTCTGCCCACCATTCGTCGTAGAAGGCGCGCATGGTCTTGACGACGTCGGGGTGATCAGAGGCGATGTCCTTCTTCTGTCCGGGGTCGGCGGCGATCTCGTAAAGTTCCTTGCCTTTGATGAGGCGATACTTCTTCGACATGACCGCAGAGCCGCGCCACTTGATAGGGTCGCGCACGCGCTGAGAGTCGGAGATGACGAAGCGGTCTGGCCACTCGGTTTCTTCTTTTGATGGGTCTAGGAGGCTTGCTATGGAGAGGCCGTCAAACTTCACGGCTTCGGGTTTCTTTACGCCTGTTAGTTCAAGGAGGGTCGGAACGATATCGACCATGTGGGTCAGCTCATCAACATCGTGCTCTTTGTCCAGGCCACCCGCAGGCCAATGAATGAAGAAAGGGACGCGGTGTCCACCGTCGTAGGGGCTTCCCTTGCCAGCGCGCATCCCTGCGTTGTAGATCTTGGTCCCCGCGGCAGATCCGTTGTCGGTCGTGAAGATGAAGATGGTGTCCTTTTCGATGCCTAGCGACTTAACAAGTTCACGAGTTTTACCAACGTTGTCGTCGATGTTGGTGATCATGCCATAGAAGGCGGCGATCTTGTCGGATTGATCCTTGTACATGTCCATGTACTTCTGGGGAGCATGTAAGGGGCCGTGAGGGGCGTTGAGCGAGATGTAGGCGAGGAAGGGCTTCTTCTCCTTTGCGCTGTTGGTGATGAAGGTATTTGCCTGGTCGAAGAAGACGTCAGTGCAGAAGCCTTTGGCGGGGACGATGTTTCGGTTGTGGAAGTAGGAGCCGTCGAAGTAAGCATTGTCCCAAACGTCTGGGGTTTGCCCAACGCCGCCACCGCCGTGTCGGTAGACTTCGGTGAAGCCGCGATCCTCGGGGCGGTAAGGATAGTTGTCACCGAGATGCCATTTCCCAAACATGCCTGTCTGGTAGCCACCGTCCTTGAACATCTGGCCGATGGTGACTTCGTTTTCCCGCAGCATGGAGCGACCCATGATGGTGTGCCAGACGCCGGTGCGGTTTGTCCAATGCCCGGTCAGGAGCGAGCAGCGTGTGGGAGAGCAAGTGGGACCGACGTGGTAGTCGCTCAGGCCGGAGGACTCGGAGGCGAGCTTGTCGATGTTGGGCGTCTTAATGATAGGGTTTCCGGTGTAACCGAGGTCGCCGTATCCCTGATCGTCTGTGATGACGAAGACGATATTGGTGGGAGCGGCGGCGAGGAGCCCTATTGTGAGTATGTAGACGAGGAATGTACGGATCATGAGGATGTGAATTTGGTTGCTTCGTGGCTTTGTGTAAGAATCCTACCAGGCTTCCGAGCCGAATACGG
Organism: Caprella mutica; assembly: GCA_947561585.1. NCBI lineage: Eukaryota > Metazoa > Arthropoda > Malacostraca > Amphipoda > Caprellidae > Caprella > Caprella mutica. The sequence goes on from CANNZV010004133.1 coordinate 27,469, forward strand.
TCCGATACAAGGTGGTTCTCCAGGGGTGGCGCTCTGAGGTGATGCTTTTGTTGGTTACTTCTTGCTTTTCCAGAGCTGGATCTTGTCGATGTCGTTTTTGGCTGGTGGTCCATCGGTGCTTCGTCCGCGTTCTACGTCGGAGGTGAGCAGGGCGAGGAGTTTGGCGACGACCTTGGGGTTCTTCTCATAGAGGTTGTTTGTTTCGCCAGGGTCCTTCTCCATGTCATAGAGTTGGCCTTTGGGACTACCTGCTGGAACATTCTTCTCTCTTGGTGCTGTCCAACCGCCTGAGCCACGGGCTAGCAAGAGCTTCCATTTGCCTTGCCGATAGGCGAAGCAGCCGTCGATGGAGTGATGGATGACTCCGGCTCGTGTGGATTTGATAGGTTGACCATGAAAGGCGGCTTTGAAACTGACACTGTCTTCGCCGGCGTCGCCTGGGACTTCGGTTCCGATGAGATCAGCGCAGGTGGCCATGAGATCTGCTTGGCAGATGAGCTGGTTAGAGGTCGATTTGGGTTTGATGACCTTGGGCCAGCGAGCGATGAAGGGCACGCGATGCCCGCCGTCCCAGAGATCGGCCTTTGAGCCGCGAAGATGGGCACTTGGATAGTGGCCTTTCTTCTCAAGCTCGGTGATTCCAGCAGCTTTGGAGCAGCCATTGTCAGTGGTGAAGATGACGAGCGTGTTATCGCTGAAGCCAGCGGCATCGATGGCGTTCACGATATCACCGACAACGGCGTCGGTTTGCATGACGAAGTCTCCATACTTGCCGAGCGGGCTCTTGCCCTGCCATTCTTTCGAAGGCAAGATTGGCGTGTGTGGCGAGGTGAAGGCGACGTAGGTGAAGAATGGCTTGGAGGCGTCTTGTTTTGAAATGAACTCGACGGCTTTCTTTCCGATCATGGGTAGGACATCGATGGCTTCGAAGTCTGGCTCGGCGGGGCCTTTGCGGTTGAAGGCTTTCGTGGCGGTGGCTTCACCGACGAAGCGATCATTCTCGATGTAAATGTAGGGCGTCATGTCTAGGGACGCCGAAATGCCGTGGAAGTAGTCGAAGCCTCGATCGATGGGGCCATTCTTGACGGCGCCTTTCCAATCGATGTTCTGCGGGTTGTGCCCTTTGGTACGGGTGTCGTCTGTGAAGGGCATGTCCAACCCAAGATGCCATTTGCCAATGGCTCCGGTAGAGTAGCCATGCTGTTTGAGGAATCCGGCGACGGTGAGGCGGTCCTTGGCAATCAAGGGTTCGCCAAAGCCGTAGAGGACACTTTTCTGGAGATGAGTTCGCCAGTTGTAGCGGCCTGTTAGAATCCCGTAGCGGGTTGGCGTGCATACGGATGATGTTGTGTGTGCATCCGTAAAGGTCATGCCTTGCTCGGCCAGCTTGTCTATGGCTGGTGTGGCAATCTTGCCTCTTTCTGGGTTGAGGCATTGAACATCGCCGTAGCCGAAGTCATCAGCGAGGATGAAGACGATGTTAGGCTTTGTCGGCTCTTGAGCATGGAGGCTTGAGAGCAGCGCTAAGGATAGGATGAGGAATCGCTTCATGGTCAGTTAGTCTAATGGGTGTTGTTTCAAGAGTTCCTCTGTGGACATAAACATGAGGCGATCTGGATTCGCTTCGCGGACTGCCTTGACGGCGCTTGGCAGGATAGCGGTGTCCTTATTCTCGAAGGTGTTGCGGACGAATGTGAGGACTGAGGCTACTTCATCGTCGTTTAACATGCCTCCGAAGGGTGTCATGGGTACTTGGCCATCGTACTTCTTCCCGTTGATTTCTAGTGGTCCGATGAGGCCGTAGAGAGATAGCTTGATGAGGCGATCTTGGTCGCCGCTGACCCAGGGGCTATTAACGATAGAGGGGAAGGCAGGGTCGAGGCCCTTGCCGTCCGGCTGATGGCAGGTGACACAATGGCCTTCCCTGAAGTAGATCTCTTGGCCGGCGAGGAAGAGTTCTTTGCCGGTGGCGTCGAGATGGTCCGGTGCTGGTTTGGCGACGAACTCGGGCACTTCTTCTTCGACTATGCCTGCGAGGCGAACGGTCGCTGTCTTGATGACGTCTTTCATCCAGTCATCGATGGGTTGATCGGAGGCGAGAGCGACGATCTGTTTGGCGGCTTCGATATTTGGCAACCATGAGGCTGCGACGACGGCTTCGAGTCGAACGCGACCTTCGGGATCCGTGGCTGCTTTCTCTAGCAGACTTGCGTGGTCGGCAATGCGGTGGTGGTTGTAACGGAGCATGCGAACGGCAGCTGCGCGGGCGCGGAAGTCTTTGGCTTCTAGCATTTGGCGAAGTAGGCTTTCGTCAGTCTGATTCAGGCCCCAGGTGGTCCAAAGGGCTTCTAGTGCGTGATGCTCATAATCTGTATCGTCCTTGTTGAGAGCGGCTACCCATTCTTTGATTGCTGGTAGGACGTCTGTTGCGGGATGTTCGCGCAGTTCACGACGGGTGCGATAGCGGGTCCGGATCTCAGGTTCTTTCAAGTTGTTGAGTAGAGTGTTTATGCTAGCGTTAGCGACTTTGGCTGGAGTGACGAGAGGTCTGCTAGGATAAGTGATGCGGTAGATCCGGCCATGAACGTGGTCGCGAAGAGGATCGCGTGCGTTGTGTTGCATGTGGCCGATGAGGACATTGTGCCAATCGACAACATAGAGTGAACCGTCGGGAGCGAACTCAAGATCGACGGGGCGAAAGTTTCCGTCCGTGCTTTTTAGAAGGTCATGGCGAAAGGTGGTCTTCCAGCCAGTGCCTTCGTCCTCGATTTGATGCTGCTTGATGCCGAGAAAGCCAATCGAGTTGCAGAGAATGATATCGCCTTGCACGTCGTCTGGGAAGTGACTGGATGAAACGATCTCCAAACCGCTTGTTGGGCGCACTTTCTGACCTTCTGGAATGAGGTCTTGGGTGGCAGGAGTCTTGCTGCCGAAGGTGGGCTTCACTGACATAGGCAGCGCCCAGTTCAAAGTTGGGCCGGAAGTGAAGAGCAAGAAGTCCTGGCCCCAATGGTCAAAAGTGAAACCCCAGGGATTGGGAATCCTCATTTGGATGGTACGTTCCAACCGGCCCCGTTGAGGACTGTAGCGATAGAAGCCGCCGTCCACGGCACGCACGGGTCCGTAGGGTGTCTCAATGTTGCTGTGGAGGAATAGACCCTCACATAGCATCACGGCGCCGCTGGGATCGGCAGTGAACGCTCCGATGGCATGGTGTGTGTCGTGCGTGTCGAAGCCGCCGAGGATGATCTCGTTGGTGTCCGCGCGGTCATCGTTGTCGGTGTCTCGCAGAAGCACAAGATTTGGCTCTTGCGAGAGGTAGACCCCTTCGGGGGCAAACTCGAATCCGATCGGCAAATGGAGTTGGTCGGCAAAGACGGTTTCTTTGTCAGCCCGTCCGTCGCCATCCGTGTCTTCGTAGATCAGAATCTTGTCATCAGGGAAGGCATCGCCTGGACGGTAGTGCGGGTAAGTCGGCATGGTGGCGACCCAGAGGCGCCCTTGGTTGTCGAAGGACAGTTGCACTGGGTTTGCGAGGTTTGGAAATTCCTTCTCACTCGCAAAGAGTTCGACCTTGTAGCCCTCGGGGACGACCAACGATTTCTCGGCTTCCTCGCCATAGAGGTACTGCTCGCTGCCGTTCTTTGCGCTTTGCTTGTAGTTGGAGGGCACGGGTGAGAGTGCATGAGTTTGTTTGTCATCGACGGTGAGGTCGGTCGACTTTCCTCTAGCGACTGCGTGAATACGCGCGTCGCGCAGTGCGGCCATTTCCCGGGTCTTCTTGACCTCGTCGGGATAGTTCTGAGGGCCGAATGGGTTGTAACGCCCGCCGTAGGCGTGGACGCCATTGACGAGGTGGTAGTCGCTTTTCCAGAAGTAGTCCTTCTGCTTTACGGCTGCGTGGACAAGTGATAGATCCGTTTTTGATTGGTAAGGTTGCGCGCCATAGATTCCATCAGCTAGCAGTTTGGCGATGTGTTGGTAGCCTTTGTCATTTGGAATGAAGCCGCCAGTGGTTAGAGGTTCTTCGGACTCATGGTAGAGTTTCTTGGTCGTGGAGAAGAGGTCCACGAAGGTGAGTTCATTCTTCTTAGCCACGGTTTCGACGGCTGCTGAGTAGAGAATGAGGTTGGCGTTTTCGCGTTCGCCATTGGGTAAATCGCGCTCTGCGGACAGATTCTCGTAGGCTATGGGTGAGACGAGGACGAGACGTGGCGCGGCTTGTCCGTTGTAGGCCTTGCTCAAGGTGTGCTGAACCCAAGCATCAAGCTCGGCTTCAAAGTTGGCGACCTTGCTAGGACCATCGAAGGATTCATTATAGCCGAAGAAGGCGACGATGGTGTCTGCCTTAAGGTGAGTGAGCCACTGGTCCGGCGTCGCGAAGAAGCCTTTGCCATTGTGGACATCGAGTTCAGGATGGAACTTCTCAGCTCCTGGAAACGCCCACTGCGAGGCGCGTGAAGGATGCGGGCGGAAGCCTGGTGTGTCTCCCACGCGGCCCATGTTGCGAAAGAAGAGTTCGTGCTCAGGGTAGCGGAGGCTTAGTTCGGTCTCGATGCGATGGTAGTAGGCGTCACGCTCGGCGAGGCCGTTGCCGATTAGGACGATGCGCTCGCTCTTGGCGGGCGGAGCGACGCTTTGAGATCTTTTAGAGGTGGCGGCAGTCGGTTCGGCTTTGAGGCGATGGGGGGCGTCTACGTCGTTCGCGTTTGGACGCTTTCTCCGATTTCTGTTTCGGTTGGCTCGCTTATCTTCGGCTTTCGAATCCTTGGCCTTTGCTGGAATAGGACTATCAAAACCAGTGTAGGCGATTGGCTTGACGCCTTTAGCATAGCGATTGTTGCCGAACTTGGTTGGCTTAAAGGGGCCAACGATACTGACATTGAGTTCAGGCGTGATGGCTTCTTCCAAGCCGATCGCCCAGAGAGAGGCGTTCACTAACATCCGGCGATAGCCTTCGTTTAGGAGATCCACTGAGGATCCGTAGAGTGAGGTGAAGACGCGTCCTTCTTTTCCAGAAGCACTCTTGTAGTTGCGGGTCCATTCGGATGGCATGGGGGACTTCTTCTCGTCGGCGGGAGAGTCTGGCTTCATCCCATTAAGTGGCTGTGCCATGGTGAGGATCTCACCGTCTGTGGGTTTGCCGACGTAGCCGCCAGACTGAACCCAGATATCTTTCACACCGCGTAAGATGGCATGACTAGCTTTGTCCTCAATGATGCTGATCTTGGTACTTTGACGATGGTTCTTACCATAATGACCAACCCAAGATTGCCCGAGCACTTGGTGGCCAAAGCCGCTTAGATAGTCCTCTTCTTTGTTGTCCCAGGAGTATTTCCTGAAGTCGCCTTTGGGTGGGATCTTGAAGGCGTGAGTGGCCGTGCGCAGACCGACGATGGGACCGCCTTTGTTCAGATAGGCGTCTAGGTGCTTCATCTGTTCGACTGGGAAGTTTTGAAATCGCAGGAATACGACTGCCAAATCTGCGGTGTCGAGGGCTTCCATGCCTGGGGAATTGGAATTTCCCGGGACGATTTCACCTGACTTAGGATCTACGTTAAACAGGACGGTGCATTTGAATCCGTGATGCTTCGCTAGCATGCGTGCTAGTGCAGGCAAGGTTTCTTCTGAGCGATACTCATGATCTCCAGAGAGGAAGACGATGTGCTTGCCCTTGCCGAGGCCCTCTTGTCCTTCATATACAAGAGAGCCCTGAGATATCAGGGCTGTGATGGACAAGAGATAAAGGACGAGAGCGAGCGTGCGAGATTTCATAGGATAAGGAGATGGATCATCAAGGAGTCACTACGTTCAACCGACCGGCGGCTTGAGTGACGCGGAAAGCGATTGCCCTGGTTAGCTAATTTATGTTGGGCAGTTTGAGTGTAAATAGAGGTAGATCTCGTAGTGTGCGCAACCTTAACCATTTGTTTCTCATCAGTAGTATTTCGTCCGTAACCTTGGGGTGTTTATTGGTATACACTCTGGAGTGATTTGTTCTCTCAAATAGACGATGCAGGATAGTGAAGAATTTGCCCGGCTTGTGACGGACGCTCAACAGCGTCTCTATGCCTATATCTACTCGCTACTTGGGAATAGCGCGGCTGCCTGGGACGTTCTTCAGGAGACAAACATGGTCTTGTGGAGCAAGCGTGATCAGTTCGAACTGGGGACCAACTTTCGAGCTTGGGCTCATAGTATTGGGCGTTTTCAAACGATGGCGTTTCTTCGGGATCGGAAGCGTGAACCACTCTGTTTGCTCACGCCTGAGATCTTGGAGAAGCTGCAAGAGGAGTCTAAGCCTGAGTTTGAGAATTACGAGGCACGGCTCAAAGCGCTCTCGGTGTGTCTGAGTCGTCTAAAGCCGATTGCGGTGACCATGATCAGATTGCATTACGAGGAGAAGCGTTCCTTGGTTCAAGTGGCAGAGCGACTCCAAATGACGGCCAATGCAGTGAAGCAATCTCTCTTCCGCGCGCGTAGAAACCTGCAGCAGTGCATTGAAACCACGATGGCCCAGAAATGAACGCTTCGGATTCAACAGGGTTTGCCGGTGAAGATGAAATGGCTCGGTGGGTGGAAGGTGTGCTTGCTGACCATCGGGATGGCAAGGCGTCCGGTGCCGACATCGAGGAATTGCAGCGCTTGCTTCTCGAGGATGCGACGGCTCGACGCGCCTATGTTGAAGCCAATGAGTTAAGTTTGCTCCTCGAAACGGTGTCGAGTTCTCACAATGAGGGGGATTTAGAAATAACAACACGGCCGAAAGTGAAGAGGCTGATGCTTTGGTGGGCACTTGCGGCGGCGGTGATGCTTATGGGGTTTGGGTGGTATGTTAGTCAAGTGACATCTCAACCGCTAGCTTTGCTCTCAGCCTCACATGAAGCTGTCATCAACGGTTCGGCGGTGAGAGGGGCTTCGGGGTATGGTCGGGGGACTCTGGTGATGTCCTCAGGGCTTGCTCAGTTAGAGTTTAGAAACGGAGCCCAAATCATTCTGGAGGAGAGCTGTAGGCTTGAGCTAGTCGATGAGAATACAGTTCAACTTAATTACGGAAAGATCAGAGTGCGCTGTCCCATGGAAGCTCGTGGATTCGAGGTCTTGGCTCCGGGTAACAAGCGAGTCGTCGATCTCGGAACGGAGTTTGGCGTGAGCGTCATGAGGTCCGGTGAAATGGAGCTGCATGTATTCGATGGTTATGTTGACCTGTATGCTAGTGTTCATGAGAAGCGTACGATTGAAGCTGGGGGAGCCGCTGGTGTGTCTGTTAAGAACGTGATCGTCGAGAGTACGGCGGATGATTCCTTGTTTACGTCGATAGAAACGTTGAGACGGAAGCGATGGGAGGCGCATCGGCGAGCGATGCTTGAGCGCGATGATCTCCTTCTATACTATGACTTTGCTCAAGATGTAGGCGAGGCCACGACTCTTGAGGCTAATCGAGCAGGGCCCGCCGCCAATGGCAAGGTTTCCGGAGCGAGCCGTGTCGCTGGACGAGTGTCTGGCAAATCGGGTCTGCTGTTCGAACAGCCCGGGGATAGTCTAGCATTTGAGTTGCCGCGGTCATTGTCGAGCGGCTTTACGATCGCCATGTGGGTCAAGGTGGATCGGCTAGAGCACCGTCTTTCGACGCTTCTTAACTCAAATGGATGGGGGGTCGGAGATATTCACTTTCAGATCACAAAGAACGGTAACCTGCGCTCTGGTATCCACAGTCTCGGAGCGTTCGAAACGGCTTCTGGCTCGGTAGCGCCAGGAGATTGGCGGTTTGTTGTCGTTTCTTGGGCCTTGGATGAAGGGGCTGCACGTTTCTTTTATGACGGAGAACTCTATCAATGCTATGAAGCCCCGAATGGGCTAGGGCTAGGGTATGCTAAGTCAGAGTTCGGCTCTTGCCAGATTGGTGCTTGGGGCGAGCCCACCTATCATTATCCTTTGAAGCGTGACTTTAAAGGTCGAATTGATGAAGTGATGATCTTTTCACGAAATCTAGCAGATTCCGAAGTCAAAGCGCTCTATGATCAGAGCAAACCCTAGTAAATCTTATGAAAACCTCCTTCTCTTTCCTCGCCATCTTGGCATCGACCCTCACGCTTTCTCTTGGGCAAGAATTGGAACCCGATGACGGCTCTATCTCCGGTGGCCTTGCTCTGTGGTTACGTGATGCTACGAACACTTATGATGAAGTGGAAGGGATCTGGACTGATACGAGTGGCAACGAACGGGATCTCGTCGCGGTCGGTGAAGTCGGCGTGGACACTTTGGTTACTTACGAGGCCGGAACGCTGGTGACCATGAATGGTGGTCCGTTTCTGGACGACGATATTTCGGCGGTACGGTTCGGTGCTGATCTCAATGATCTCATGGTGAGTTCGGATCTCAATGGAGATGCTGGAATGGATAATCTCACGATCTTTGTCGTGTATAATGTGACGATGTTGGGTAATGCGAGTATCACGCGTTCTGCGGGTATTGGATCTCTTGCCAGCACGCAGGAGAATCTTGGCGACTACTTCAATCTCGCTTCTGACCCATCTATCAGGAAGGATAATGGAAATGTGGGGGGTGGCCAATATACTGAAGCGTTTCCTGCGGAGTCGCTGTTTATTCGCAGCGCTCGAATGGATGCAGGTTCTATCGATGAATGGTTCAACACAAACGGGACTCCGATCGAAGTGGTGAGTGTGGCTGGAGCTTCTTACACGACGAGCGTGGACGAATTCTATCTCGGAGACCTTCGTGCCGGAGTTGATCCCGTTCCTGGCTGGGGGGGGCTCTACAGCCGTTTCTGATTTCAATGTTGTGCAGGTTGTTGTCTACAACACGGCGCTGAGCGATACAGAAGTGATTGGTGTGAATGAGTGGTTAGCCAACAATGTTGAAGGATTGAGTGAGAAATCAGATCCCAATGTGGCGGCTCCTCGACGTTTCAAATTCGGTCAGCTGTCTACCGTTCCTCAGCAAATCACTCAGCTCATTCCTGTGAGGAACAGCGGTGAGACTCAAACCCTAACTGTTTCTGGAGTGACGTTGTCAGGGCCTCAGGAAGATCACTTCACAATCAATAGCATTCCCGGTGCGATCGCTCCTGGAGCTGTGGGAGAGATCAGTGTCACGTTTGATTTGAAGGGGCTGACGGGTGGCTTTGTAGCCAATTTGGAGGTTTTGAGTGACGACCCTGACACCCCCGTTTCGACGGTTGCTCTGTCGGCTCAAGTATTTGATCCTGCGGCGCCAACCAATCACTATCGCTTGGATGAATCTGCTGGTGAAGTGGTTGGTGATGCTTCTGGCAATGGGCTGACAGGAGACTATGTGGCTGGCGCAGGCACCCTGACGCTAGGACAAGAGGCGCTCGCATCGGGCACTTCTGTCGGTTTTTCAGGAGGCGCTCAAGTCAGTCTTCCGAGTGGGGTTCTTGATGTGTTGGGGGATAGTTTCTCCATCTCTCTTTGGGCGCGGGCTGATGGTGTGGCTGCTGCCAACCAAACCTTATTCTCTCGAGGCGAATCGAATCCGGTCTTTGCTCTGTTGATGAATGAAGATAAGTTAGCCTGGATCGTAGACGATGAAGGAACGCTAACAACGGAGATCCAATCCGAGAGTGTGATCCAGGCAGGCATGGATCATCACGTTGTGGCCTCTTACAACAATTCCGCGGGCGAGCGTAAACTCACACTTTACGTGGACGGGAACGCTGTGGGCTCTGTTGATGATCCGATCTCGGTAGCAACTCTCGATAGCTCGAACTTCTTTGTCGGGGCCTTTGAAGGAAACCTACCTTTCGCTGGGCGCATTGATGATGTGCAGTTCTATAACCGCTCTTTGGGTGTTGAAGAAGTGGCTCAGTTATTTGCGAGTCCAGGTGATCCGCTTCGGACGCTTGGTGATCCAGACACGGATGGTGATGGTCTAACGGATCAAGAAGAAGTGGATCTGGGAACGGATCCTCTCTTGGCCGATACGGATGGTGACACACTGAGCGATGGGGAGGAGAAGAACACGCATAAAACAGACCCGACGAAGCCAGATACGGATGACGATGGTAGCGATGATTTCTACGAGCTGACGTTTGGCGGTGATCCTTTGGATCCTGAAGTCGGCTTGGGTACGTTCCTTGTTAGGAATATCGAATCGAGCGGGCTTCTGTTTGATTCCATGGACGTCTTCAAAGAGACTCTAGGCTCTGGTGCCGACATTGGCCGTGAGTTGACGGCGACGACTACTTTTATCAATTTCTCTGACGGTGATAATGGAAGGTTTATTCCTGATCAGTCGCCTTTCCCATTGTATGGCGAGCCCGGGGCTCACGACGATCATGGCATCTTTGTGCAGGGTAGTTTCTTCATCGCGGAAGCAGGCGTTCGTACCTTTGGTATGAATTCAGACGATGGTAATCAGCTATTCATCAATGGAGAGCTAGTGGCCGAGGATCCGGGCACCCATGGTTCGCGAGATGTCTTTGGATCTGTCGAACTTGAGGCGGGAGAGCACAGCCTCGAATTGTACTTTTACGAACGGGCTGGTGGTGCACACGTAGAACTCTTCGTTAATACAGAGCTGGGAGAAGTGACAGAGTTCAGCGAAGGTAACTTTGTTCTCTTGCCTGCCTTCGGAGTCATTGATGACGACACGGATCAGGACATGTTGAGCGATACCTGGGAATTGCAATTCTTTGGTGATTTGAGCCAAGACGCTGCTGGTGATCCGGATGAAGATGGCCTCGATAACGCTGGAGAGCTCGCACGCAGTACCAACCCGAATGAAGCGGATACTGATGCCGATGGCCTCAATGACAATGTGGAGACAGGGACTGGGGCTTTCGTCAGTGCCAATGACACGGGCACGAACCCGATCGTCGCGGACACGGATCAAGATACGCTCAGTGACAGTGTGGAGACCAACACGGGTACCTTTGTTGATGCCAGCGACACCGGCACAAACCCACATGTGGTCGACTCAGATGACGATGGGCTTGATGATGGTGTCGAGACTGGCACAGGCCAAGTCGTCGATGCAGACAATACAGGAACAGATCCTAATAAGGCTGATACGGACGGTGATGGCTTCTCAGACAAGACGGAGTTCGCCGAAGGAAGTGACCCAAGCGACTCTAGCAGCCAACCGGCGGCCATCGATCAGATTGCTCCCAATGATCCAGTCCTGGCTGGGAGTTTAGTCACGTGGTTACGGAATCCAGCGGCGAACTTCGACGTCGCGACCGGTGTGTGGAGCGATGATAGTGGGAAAGGAAATGACGCCGTGGCCGCAGAAGATCTTGGATACAGCGCAGGCGTGCTTTCATCAGGTGAGCTTTTCGGGCAGCCAGTCTCAACGGTGAAGTTCTCTTCCGACGCAACGGACTTGATGTTAGTAGAGAATACGAACAACGGACAAGGGCTTGAGGCTCTGACCATTGTTGCAGTCTACAAGCGCACGCTGACGGGAAATGCCAACTTGGTGAGGCCTATTGGTTTCGGTTCGTTCCTCAATGGTGACGTTGCCGACAACTTTAATCTCGCGACTGATTCATCAATCAGGAAAGACAATGGAGCGATCGGCACGGGCGGCTATTCCATTGCGCATCCCGACGATGCTTTCTTGATTCGGATTGCTCGCATGAACGAGTTTGGTGTCAGTGAGTGGTTCAACGTCGATGGCACCCTTGAGCCTGCCTTGGTCGATGCGGGTGCCTCCTTTGTCACTGGCACAGACACCTTCTATCTAGGAGATTTACGAGTGAGTGATGGCGCCGATATCGAGATCGCTGAAGTCGCCGTCTACAACACGGCCTTAACAGAATCTCAGATCACCGGCTTGGCGACATGGCTTCAAGGTCCTTCGGAGCCCAGAGACGAGAGTTTCCGGGTGAGCTCTTTCAGTTCCGATGCTGGGGGTGCTGTGACGCTGACCTGGAGTTCTACTGCCGACAAAAGCTATTCAGTCCAAACGTCGTTGGATCTATTGGAATGGATTGATGTCAGTGCAGGTGTCCAATCTGAAGGCAACGAGACTACCTTTATTGCGGAAGGCGTTGAGCCTGTAGCGAGCACACGCTATTTCCGGATCAAAGAAGAGTAAGATCAAGCCAGGCTATTAGAATGCGTCCTGGAGAAGCTTAGCCGCTCACTATTTCCTCCCTATCTCACCGAGGTAGGGAGGAAATACGATAGTGTAAAGTCTTGCCAGTCTTTCCTCGGAAGTCAGTGAAGGTTGTGGTGCCAACTGTCGAGCCGATGACAGCAGCAAGCGTTTCCCAATCTGCTAGCAGATCGTCATTGGTCTCGATTCGGTAGGCCTGGCCCGGTGCTGAATTCCATTCTAAGGTGAAATGGGTGCTTTCGGGGTTGGTTCTGAAGTCTGTTAGTTTCAGGGGAGCCTGTCGAATGATGAGGCGGATTGCGTCATCACCCAGAAGCTGGATACCGACGCCATTCTCGGTGGCCTGATTTCCAAGCCGGAATTGCAGGCCGTAGTTTGGCCGCGTGCCATTGAGCCAGTGGCTCACAGTGCTAGTGATCTCGATGTCGTAAATCTTAGTGTGATTTCTAGGATCCAAGTCGGAGTTGATGGGGCCGCCACTGATGGTATCGCCTACTGTCGCAAATTCGAAAGAGGGCTTGGAGTCTGGCCAGTCTGCGCCGAGGGCGATCAGCTCGAGGTCGGTGTCATTCTGATCATTTAGAGCGTGGCCAACAAATCTAATGGCGGCGTAGGTGACGGGGGAGCTGTTTAAGGATGATAGATCGAAACGAGTGAACGCTCTGACTTGTCGCTGAGTGTTAGATGCGCTCGTCCTGACATAGAGTGCTGTGGAGAATGGGCTGGCTACTCCGTCATTGGAATTTCCCGAGGTGAATTTGAGGACATTGTTGCTCAGATTCCCTGGGACATTGCCAAGGCTATCCACGGTTTCAAACGATGAAAGGGGCAGCGCTACCTCCTCTGTTGTGCCAGGTGCGTTCCCTGCTTTGGAATAGGGAATAGCTAGGGTGTTTGAGGCCGTGTTCTCGAGGCCGTCGTTTAGATCAGTAACGGTTCCCGCTGGGAGAGCGATCGTTACTTCACCACTGGTCTTGGCTACGATCGTGATGGTGTAGATGGCGCCAGCGCCAGTAATTTCGGAGAGCGTCCCATTTGTGATAGTAAAGTTTGAAAGGCTAAGGCCACTAACGGGTTCCGTAAAGGTAGCTGTGACCAAGAGATTGCCATCGACCGTATTATCAGATGGGCTTAGGCGGACCTCAGGTGGCGAGAAGGCTTTCGAATAACTCACGGTGAGCGGCTCAGACGCGCCATTTGGGTTGCCATCGGAATCGATGACTGCACCCTCGGGAAGGTCGATGGTGACATTGCCATTGGAAATGGGCGTGATCTTGATTGCCCAAGTGACGCCGTTTCCCTCTAGATCTGAGGCTGTGCCATTGGTGACGACAAACTCGTTTGCGTTCAATTGACTGACTGGTTCGCTAAACGTCGCAGTCACCTTGAATGGTTCCAATGCCGTAGGAGATTGGGTAGTGAGAACGGCGGTGGGTTGCGAGGGATGGATGTAGGGCGTGTCGTCACTAACGGAAGCATTCCATGCTGTGTATTCTGCAAGCATGCTACGGTAGATGTCTTGGATCGCTTGTGGTTTTGAAGAGACATTGGCTGCGGTAGCCAATGGAGTTCGCTCGACATCTTGGGCTGCGGGGACATTGGCCAGGTCGAAGAGCTCCCAGCGGTTCCCGTCATTGATCAGCTTGTAATCTTGGTTCATCCAAGAATTAGCCCCTTCGAACTTGAAACCAATCGGACTGGTGCGCGTGGTGGTCGTCCCATCGATGACAGGGCGGAGCGACACGCCGTCTAAAGGTTTCTGGTTAGGCACACTCAGATCGAGATAGTCGAGGATGGTGGGATAGTAGTCGCTGGTAACCGCAGGGATAGTGGTAGTGCTACTCGTGGTGATGACATCAGGCCACTCAAGAATGCCTGGCACGCGGACGCCGCCTTCGTGTAGACTGCGTTTGCGCTCGAGATAGCCACCGGATCGAATCGAACGGACCGTGCTGGTTTCGTTAGGTGAATTCACACCGTCTTCTGGGCCATTATCGCTGGTGACCCAGAACATGGTATTCCCGCGAACACCAAGGGTGGTGAGTTCCTCGCGAACGCGACCGAGAGCGATGTCCAGGTCCTCAATAGAGTCCTTGAGCGAGTCCGTGGAATCCGTTCCAGTAACGCTGTCAGGATCGACGAGCGGCTTGTGTGGAGTGTGAAACCAAAGGACAAGAAAGAAGGGCTTCTCGTCTGCGACGGCATCTCGCATGAAGGGAATAGCTTGGTCGACGAGGAGCTTGGAATCGTCACCATTGGCAACGTTGTTGACCTCTTCGACGGGAACGGGAATGCCTTCACCGGAAGTTTGGTTCCACTCCGTCGGGAACCTCCAGTAGTGAGTGCCGTAGAAGTTCGGGTCTGAGAAGCTTGTTGGTAATGCTGCTCTATTGTTAGTGATCCTGTAGGGATGGTAGGTCGGAAGCTTTGCCTCGGTGCAGAAGCAGAGATCGTAGCTGTGATGCCAGGGGGCAGAGTAGACACTGGCATTGCCCCCACGATTCGAATCGTTACGTAGCGTGGTGAGCGTGCCGAGGTGCCATTTGCCGAAATGGCCGGACACGTAGCCTTCCGCAGAGAGGATCTCCGATAGCGGTGTCTCATCGAAACCAAGGCGACCTTGATTTGCGTGGGGCACGCCTACACGGCTGGGACTGCGGCCAGTCAAGCAGCTGGCCCGCGTAGGCGAACAGACTGCAGACGCCGCGTAGAAGCGATCAAAGCGCAAGCCACTCGCCGCCATGGTGTCCATGTGAGGCGTGCTGATCCAGCCCTGATCTGGATGGGCTGAGCCATCGGGCAGGGTGACGGTCTTGCTATTGTAGCTAGGATCTCCCCAGCCCATATCATCCGCCATGAAGAGGATGATGTTCGGCCGAGGTGCCGCCATCGCGGATGTAGCCAAGAGAAGGCTACCGAACAGAAGTCGGCTAAGCTTTCTCATGGGTGCCAAGCTAGGCACTCCGGCGACGGCGAAGAACGAGCAAGCCAGCGATCCCAAGAAGACTTAGTGAAGAAGGCTCTGGGATAGTCGTGACATTTAGAGACGCCGTCGCGGCATCGATGCCGATCCCCTGATTGACTGCGGCTGGGTCTGGGAAGTGTAATAGAAGGCCATTGTTAGCATCACCACCTTGCCAATTCTGGACGATCGATGTGATGTCGATGGAGTAGGGAGTGATATTGCGGAACACGCCGCCCGCGTCGACATCGGTGCCAAGCCCACTTGTCACGCTTCCACCATCGATAGCGTCCCCAACCGTGGCTGGATTGTAGATAGGATCTGGTCCCTGTGAGGCTGCCCAATCTTGCGCCAGCTGTGAGACATACAGGCTCGGGCTATTGACGGCAGCTGCCAGGTCATTCAAAGAAAAGGCACTGAAACTCAGGGTTGCTGAATTGATCTGCTCGGCGGCGAGAGAATCTAGGTCGAACTGGAGAAACAGCTGAACACGCCGAGGTGCGCTGCTGGTGGCACCTCGCACGTAGGCAGTCGTCGTGAAAGGGGAAATACTGCCGGCAGTGGTGCCAATGGTATCAAACTTATCAACATTGTTTGACCCAGTCGCAGGAAACAGGCCTTCGGAGTCGATCGTTTGATACTCATCGAGCATGTAGCCTGAGGTAGCCGCGTTTCCCGTCCAGGAAGTGGCCAGGAAAGAGGAGGCGACGAGAGCTGAGAGAAGGAGTCGGTAGTGAGTCATAGGTCTGTTGAGGGTTCGGGGCTTATACCGGCGAAGTAGGTAAGGTTACGTAAATCCTCAAATATTTATTGGATTCAGCGCCTGTCTGGAGGCGTCGAATTATAAAAAAGCCGCCACTCTCTGAGGAATGCCGGCTTTTAAAAAATGGTGGAGGCGAGGGGAGTTGAACCCCTGTCCTGGTAGCTCCAAGGAATAGACTTCTACACGCTTAGTTGGATATTTGATCTAAGGGCGTTGGCTTCGACCAACGGAATACACCGCCCCGATTATCCTGTTTCATTTCACCTTTAGATCCGGACACCCGATCTGAGGCTAGCCTGCTTGAAGCGCCTCCCTACCTAACAGGCATGGGTTGGGAGACGTCGCCACTTAAGCAGCGAGAGCTAATTCGTTTGAAGAATCTGCATTTATTTGTGTGATCCGATGATTAACGAGGCCAACGGAATCATCCTCGGCGTGCCGCCCAATCTGTAAGCTATCAGTCGAAACCGAGACGCCCCCATTTGGACTGGTCTTTCGACCAGGCAACTAAGGATACGCCCTCTTCGTGGTGTGCGCAACTGGGATCATGAAGGTCCTGATGCCAATTGATTCGCATATTTGCGACTCAATTACCCAGAAATTATAGAAATTGTATTTGAGGGTGGGGTTGAATCTCGTATAATGGAGAAGGTTCTCGAATCTGCGGCTCCACACTGCGGACGGCTTGAGAGCCATTGTTTTTATCTTAATCGGATCTGCTTTATGAATGCTACTTACGCCTTCGCTGACAGTGCCCCTGGCACGCACCATTCTCTCGGTGAAGATCACAATTCGCCGTTCATTGGTGAAGAGGTGCTCAAGCGTCGTTCGCGACGCCTCTTCATGGAACGCTTCGAGCAGGCATTCTTTGTCGGTCTGCTCTTAACGCTGATCTCGTTCACGGTATTCATCGTGCTCTCTGAATACGGCACTCCGTCAGCACTTGCAGCATCGGGCCCGTTGCCCGTCTCGGCACCTGCCGCTGAACCTGCGGTGAAAGTGGCTTGGGAGAATGAGCCGACCTTTGATATTCCTGATGTGCCTCGCATGGAGGACCCAGAGGTTTACCCTGTGCTAGGGGCAACCGTCGATACCACCTGGATCGATCACGACTTGGCTACGAGTCCTTACATTCAAGAAGAAGACAGCTCGACGGTCGAGAGTGACGAAGTGCTAGAAACTGGCCCAGTGACTGAAGTTGCCATTCCTGCGGAAGGCGTTTCTTTGGAGGCCTATCTTGGGCAGCGAGATGCGGGGCTTCTGAGTGATCTCACACCGGAACCGGAAGAGGTTTCGGTCGAAGCGCCCGTGCAGTCAGAGCCTAAGGTTCCTTTTGTCCCCGTGCGCTTGGGCGTCTTACGAGTGGGCGGAGGACACGCGAGAGATATCGTGCGACTCTACACCGAGCCTTCCGTGGTGTATGGGCTAGAGCGATAGTACCTTAAACGACACTGGCCTCGCGTATACGAGGCCAGTTTCTTGTGAATAGTGTTTTGTGAGCGTTTGCTTTCTAATGCTCTACGACACGGTCGAGAGACTTTGCTTGGCTGACGAAATCTTCGATTTGTGATAGCCCAGGGACTTGGCGAACGAGCTTCTTCTCGGCATTCACTTCGACGAGTTTCGCATGGAGATTCTCCGCTTTCCGCTGACCGAGTTCTAAGACGCTGTCGACATCTGATGCCTCCAGCAGTTCAGCGAATTGGCTGGCGATGCCTTTGATGCGGAAGAGGTCTGCGTGGTTGACCCAGCGAAGGATCATCTTCGGGGAGAGTTCAGACTTCTCAGCGAGAGTCTTGCGTCCGGCAGGCTTGGCGCCTGATTCGAGCAGGGTTTCGACGGAGTTGACGCCAGCTTTCTCGAGCTTCGCGCGGTAGGCGTCGCCGATGCCTTCAATCATGTTTAATGCGGCCATATGATAAGTAGGTAGGTTAAGGTTCAGCATACTATAAACGCGTGGAACGGGGCTAAGGGAAGCAGATTCTGTAAGCCCAGGTCGTGGAAAGGACTCTGAGATTGACGCTGGCTACAGGCCCTTGCATAAGCAGTCCATGCTTCTCACGCCATCCCAGACGCGCTCGCTCTTCGCCCATGCTCTCGCCGAGCGCTACGCCATTTTAGCCGTGAATGCGGACAGCCCTGCTGCCGTAGTCGATGCCTTGGAGGCAGCGCGCGCGTGTCAGTCGCCCATCATTATCGAAACGAGTCTGTGGCAGCTTACTGGGCATAGCTTTGGTGTAGGAGATCCATTCCTGGGAATGACTCGGTATCTAACAGATCTCGCCGTGCTCGGCCAGTCGGAGCGATATCGCGATGTGCCTATTGTTTATCATACCGATCATATCAAAGGTCCAATCACCGTCGCTCTCTTACAAAGCGCCATTCGTGGATTGCCTGTCACCCTCGGTGGTCAGGCATCTGTGCTAGCAGCATCTAGCATTTCACTGGATTCCTCGGAACTCACAGTGACAGAGAATCTAGCAACCATCGCCACTCTCTGTGAGACTGCCAAAGAAGCCGGAGTGGATGCCACCTTGGAAATGGAAGCTGGTGTGGATGACGGCGTGACTTCGTTAGAAGAAGCCCGTGCCCTCTTCGGTGAAGCCGAGTCATCCAATCCCGGTTACCTTGCTTTGTGGGCACCGGGTGTAGGCACGAAACACGGGCTCGGTTCCGCCGGCGGCTTCGAGCCGGAGGCGGTGGCGAAACACCAAGCCTTGGCGACAGAGCTAGCTGAGCGCCCTATCGGAATTGCGCTTCATGGATCCTCAGGGCTCAGCACTGAGCAACTCCAAGCTGCCGTAGCCGCAGGCGTTTCTAAAGTAAACTGGTCCTCGGAGTCCCTCCTCATTCGATCCGGAGCAGCCAGAGAATTCTATCATACCCACGAGGAGCAGCTGACCAAAGGGCATCCGAATTTTAAAGATACAGCCATGGACAACGGCGTCCAACAAGCCGTGTCCGAAGTCTACGTGCCAAGAGTCGTCGAGCGCCTGCAAACGTTAGGCTCAGAAGGGAAAGCCAGGCTGTTCGGGGCTGAGTTGGCCTAGAGTTAAGGTGTAAGTGAAAGCCTCAAGCGAACAAAGGCGCTACCGATATCAGAGCTGATCATCATACGCCTCTCCTGCAAGTCGCCAACCACCGCCCAAGTGTGGTTTCGCCTACGACAGCTGTCCATTCAGTTAGGTCCACACTCTGCTCGACTTCATAAGTCACACCGGTTACCCGGCCGGTCCAAGAGACCTCCAGTTGATCACCAACCCAGCGCACGCCGGTTTCGTGATGATCAGGGATCCAGTACTCTGCGTTGATACCACTGCTTCAGTACTCTGCGTTGATACCACTGCTTCAGTACTCTGCGTTGATACCACTGCTTCAGTACTCTGCGTTGATACCACTGCTTT
>CANNZV010004134.1:0-46696 GCA_947561585.1 Caprella mutica
ACCATAACATTATATAGTGTACCATAACATTATATAGTGTACCATAACATTATATAGTGTACCAGAACATTATATAGTGTACCATAACATTATATAGTGTACCATAACAATATATAGTGTACCAAAACATTATATAGTGTACCATAACATTATATAGTGTATCATAACATTATACAGTGTACCATAACATTATATAGTGTACCATAACATTATATTGTGTACCAGAACATTATATAGTGTACCATAACATTATATAGTGTACCATAACATTATATAGTGTACCATAACATTATATAGTGTACCATAACATTATACAGTGTACCATAACATTATATAGTGTACCATAACAATATATAGTGTACCAGAACATTATATAGTGTACCATAACATTATATAGTGTACCATAACATTATATAGTGTACCATAACATTATATAGTGTACCAGAACATTATATAGTGTACCATAACATTATATAGTGTACCATAACATTATATAGTGTACCATAACATTATATAGTGTACCATAACATTATACAGTGTACCATAACATTATATAGTGTACCATAACAATATATAGTGTACCAGAACATTATATAGTGTACCAAAACAATATATAGTGTACCAAAACATTATATAGTGTACCATAACATTATACAGTGTACCATAACATTATATAGTGTACCATAACATTATATAGTGTACCAGAACATTATATAGTGTACCATAACATTATATAGTGTACCATAACATTATATAGTGTACCATAACATTATATAGTGTACCATAACATTATACAGTGTACCATAACATTATATAGTGTACCATAACATTATATAGTGTACCAGAACATTATATAGTGTACCATAACATTATATAGTGTACCATAACATTATATAGTGTACCATAACATTATATAGTGTACCAGAACATTATATAGTGTACCATAACATTATATAGTGTACCATAACAATATATAGTGTACCAAAACATTATATAGTGTACCAAAACATTATATAGTGTACCAGAACATTATATAGTGTACCAGAACATTATATAGTGTACCAGAACATTATATAGTGTACCATAACAATATATAGTGTACCAAAACATTATATAGTGTACCAGAACATTATATAGTGTACCAGAACATTATACAGTGTACCATAACATTATATAGTGTACCATAACATTATATAGTGTACCATAACATTATATAGTGTATCATAACATTATACAGTGTACCATAACATTATATAGTGTACCATAACATTATATAGTGTAACAAAACATTATATAGTGTACCATAACATTATATAGTGTACCATAACATAACAGTATATATAGGGTAACCTATATCATGTAGATGTGGGAACATATTATTATTATAGTGTACCATAACATTATATAGTGTACCAAAACATTATATAGTGTACCATAACATCATATAGTGTATCAGAACATTATATAGTGTATCATAACATTATACAGTGTACCATAACATATATAGTGTACCATAACATTATATAGTGTACCAAAACATTATATAGTGTACCATAACATTATATAGTGTACCAGAACATTATATAGTGTACCACAACATTATATAGTGTACCAAACATTATATAGTGTACCATAACATTATATAGTGTATCAGAACATTATATAGTGTATCATAACATTATATAGTGTATCAGAACATTATATAGTGTATCAGAACATTATATAGTGTATCATAACATTATAGTGTACCATAACATTATATAGTGTATCAGAACATTATATAGTGTACCATAACTATAGTGTACCAGAACATTATATAGTGTACCACAACATATATAGTGTACCAAACATTATATAGTGTATCAGAACATTATATAGTGTATCATAACATATATAGTGTACCATAACATTATATAGTGTACCATAACATTATATAGTGTACCAGAACATTATATAGTGTACCATAACATTATATAGTGTACCATAACAATATATAGTGTACCAAAACATTATATAGTGTACCAAAACATTATATAGTGTACCAGAACATTATATAGTGTACCAGAACATTATATAGTGTACCAGAACATTATATAGTGTACCATAACAATATATAGTGTACCAAAACATTATATAGTGTACCAGAACATTATATAGTGTACCAGAACATTATACAGTGTACCATAACATTATATAGTGTACCATAACATTATATAGTGTACCATAACATTATATAGTGTATCATAACATTATACAGTGTACCATAACATTATATAGTGTACCATAACATTATATAGTGTACCAAAACATTATATAGTGTACCATAACATTATATAGTGTACCAGAACATTATATAGTGTACCACAACATTATATAGTGTACCAAAACATTATATAGTGTACCATAACATTATATAGTGTATCAGAACATTATATAGTGTATCAGAACATTATATAGTGTATCATAACATTATATAGTGTATCAGAACATTATATAGTGTATCAGAACATTATATAGTGTATCATAACATTATATAGTGTATCAGAACATTATATAGTGTATCATAACATTATATAGTGTATCAGAACATTATATAGTGTACCAGAACATTATATAGTGTACCAGAACATTATATAGTGTACCACAACCTTAAATGGTGTAAATCAATTTTTAATGATGTACTGGAACTTCTGATGAAGTATCAGAACTTTAAATGATGTACCAGAGGTTCAATTACTGTAATTTTGTTTAAGTATATTAAATATATTACCTAAAATTAAAATAGGCAGTAAAAATGAGAATTCAAATTGTCATAATAATAAAAATCTTTAAATATTATTCCAAGAGAACTCTAAAACTAATATTGAAACAGTAGACATTTTTTTTCATAGATCCAATCTACACACTGATAGTAAATTAAATTATTAACGAACACTCACAGTACTCGGAATGTGGACGTCAACTTAGGGAATGAACCAATCTGACTTTGCAAAATTTCTGATTCTGTCAGCCAATTGTTCGTGTAAGCACTTTTATCGTACCCCGATTATTATATAATTCACTATCCTTTTTCTGAAATGTCGATGTCTAAATTGGATTTTTGCAGACGAATTTCTCTTTTCGATTGCATCCAATATTTTGAAATTTGGGTGTTCCATTTACAATAATGAGAACCACACATTTTTCAAATTCTAAATAATTTGGTTCTCCTGGGTTCCAAAAACCTTGTTCACTGGTGTGAGTGTCTCCATTAGGCCATGTCCATGTACCATCAATGTAAGTCAACCCGACCACGAATCTCTCAATAGCTGTAAGAATAAAAGAATTATTATGCTATGAGTAACTAAATTAAATCAAATTCCACTCAGTTGATTATATTCGAATTAAAGCTGACCCAGTTAAAAAAAATCCATATAATTGGTAAAATAAAAATTCCGTTTTTTTTTGATGGCACGAGTGCACTATTGAAGAACTAACTAGAAATAAACATTAAAATTAAGGAAATTAGGTCTCCACATATATTGCACATTAAATTCAATTACGTCATAACTTAATTAAACGTGAATTTGAAGTACTTTTACCCTCCCTTTAAGTTCATTTATACCCAATGTATTATTCTATGAATGGTTTCAGCTGATTGACTATTAAAATATTCTGTTAATGAAATTAATGAGCACTCGATTGACAAATTACTATTATTTTTGATTGCTCAAAATAGATTGCTCATTAAATTAAATTCTCGATTATCATCAAACATATTTAACGTCTCATGATGTTTATCAAACACTTCTACAATATTTGGTTGTGAATGAATATAAGTATAAATTCTAAAGATGTAACAAATTGGATCTATTTGAATGTAGTTAACTGCATGACAACACGAAAATTAAATAGTTTTAATAAGTTTAATAAAGTCTTTGATAGTATTTACTGGGCATAACGAAAGTACATACTAATATTAATATATTGTTCGTTCTTAATAGATCCAAAATCAGCTGCAATTTACTCACATCACCCTAAGCTCTCATATGAACACGAATATTAGAGAATATAAGAGACTGAAAGAGGCATGAGTACTTCTAATTGTAGCATTGCAATATCGAATATAGCTTAATTAGTTACCTTTTGATTTAATGTAGTCAGACATCAGCTGCAGTTCATCATATTGTTCAGGATAGTAGAGCACCATTCCCTTTGGACAATCACGAGCTACGGAAGCATCGTGGATGAACTCTACGCAAGAGTTGCCGACGTACAGTCTTGGTGGCAGACAGAAAGGTCCTGTAAAAATGTATTTTTAGTACTTTTTAATATACTAAAAACAGGATATTTAAAATGAATAGTTAAATGATATTTTCATGTATTAACTAATACAGGTAACTAGACATGTATTTTGAAATAAAAGGTTTGATTTGCTAAGTAGATATAATAATCTTTCCGTACGAATAATAGCTCAAATAAACAAAATAATGCATAAAATAATAGCACATTATTTTATAGTTGAAATGGAGATTTATATATATTTCATTTTATTATATGGATGTTATTTATTGATAAACAAATTTGGTTGCATTTTATAGGATTACTAAATTTCATTATATTAAAACCAAATTATATAATTAATTAAAGTGCTCTCAGATTTAGATTAGTAATGTAACCTGAAATTGTTACCAATTTTTTTCAATTTAAAAATATAAATGTTATATTATTGTTACATATTTTAGGACACTTCATGGGAGACCGGGTTTTATTACCTGCTCTCGCTTAAATAATAGAACACATCAGGTTAGACTTATTGCTAAAGAACGCTTTTTAAGATATTAATGAACTGTTATATAGTATATTAAAATCTTAGTCTCTAAATAAATGAGACATGTTTTAAGATATATATTGGAAAAATTATTTAGTTGAAGTATTTCACTGTACTAGAAATAGGATAATAGTCTCAAATATTTACCTGCGACCAACTAGGACATGAATCTTATTATGTGATACCTTTTCCTAATTAGGCCTACGAAATGTAATTGATAGAAACTGTAGCTATAAAAAGAGTGGAATTCAAACCCAAGTTGCTGCTGGTTGAAAGATCTTTCTGAGGTCGTGTCCCCCGTGTCTGTGTACGGACCTGCAGTAACACCCTGTATGCATTATACGTTATATAGCAAATGTTCCATTCACAGAGTTCAGTTGGTAATTATCTTGTGTACCAAACACTCTCCCATTGGACCCTAATCATGTCTAATGATAAGGTTCCTATTCTATCCATTCTCTATTACTCTAATGTTGTATGTCAGACGCTGTAACGTAAGATAACGGAATAAAGATGTTTACTCCCCACACCTTTTAATGAACCCTGTTATATTATTTTACCTAATAGAAATACTTATGTAAATATAGGTAGCCTGACATCTGTAACCAGTGTTATAGTGAATATAATAAAAGTAACGTCAAATCGCCATCATGAAACTATCGTCTATATAGGAAGTTGATTAAGAAGAATGATCAAGAAGTCGTGTCTGAAAAAAGTAAGTCATCTAAAACTGAACACCCAGATGCAATAATTATCCTATTTGAACTTAGTGATAAGAAGTCAATGATCCTTCAATATTATTAAATAACTATTTCAACAATATTTAAATTTTGAAGCACTTTATTCGTCAACAACACGTCAAATATTGTCTTAATTAGAAAAGTGTATTGAAATTAGATATAAGATACTTCAATCGACTGATATTCACGACAAAAACAGCCAAATTCCTCACGTAGAAAGTAAGTCATCACTTGTTTTCCAGGTGCATCCACCAGGTTCCTCTTTTTCAGAAGTTTTTCAGTGAAAGAGCAGTTGAACAACTGGTCTCCAGTGTCTTCAATGGCCACTCCCGTACATTCAGAAGACAAATCACAGTTTTGCAAACACGCACCTAGGAATAAACGTGAAACTTAATCATATATTTATAGTAGCATTACCAATAAGTGTTTAAAAACTCTTAAATTTGTTAAAGTTTCGGTAAAATAAGTGACTACTCACATTTTCTCGAGGAGAGCTTAGAGGTAGCAATGTCAGTCTCTGAAATCGTTATGTCTTTGTAGACGTAAATCTTCCTTTTCGTCGAAATGCTTACATTTGTTAAGATAAGTAAGCTAAGAATGATTGTAAGTAAATTTAAAATCATTTTCGATGTGATTCCTCTTTCTGTCGATCAAGGTGATAGAAATTAATAATATAAAAACATGGTAAATGATAGTACTTTTCTTCCATTCTGTTGTACTATCAGATGAAAGAGTCACCGCCTTCACACAAATCATGGCTTTATAATATCCTACTATTAAAAATCTTTCAAATTTGTCACTCAGATCGATTACATTTTAACTCCTCTAAAATAAACTACAACTAGGTCACTATACAAAACTTACTTCATTATATGTATAGGAGTCAATAGATACATAGAAAATCATTGAACGATAATGATAAAGTATTATCATTATCTAAAATAGTGAGATTGAAGCTAGGTTGAAAAAAAAAAAATCACAGTTTGTGTGTTATAATAATCCTATTTGTCTTCTTTAAACCAGTGTGATATTTAACAGTTTCTCATTGTGTAAATTTAATTAATGAGATAAATGCTTCATGGCTAAAGTCTATGAATAGAAGATATAAGGAAAGAGATGAGAAATGTTAGTCGTATTGACTTAAACTATGAAAGAAATGTTTAGACGTGCCTTAAAGGGGTAGTATACAGTCAAATCTGGTCCAAAATTGATTCAGAATATTAATTGTGTATTATTAGAATGTTCACTAATTTTAGAAATGTTTAGATAAAAGTATATAATAAAAATAGTGATGCCTTTACGGAAGTTATCTAAGTAATTAGGTAAAGCATTACTATAATAAGATTAACCACTTTATAATATTAAGATTAATACAAAATGCTGCAGTTTGCTTCTACGGCTAGATCCAGCTTCAAACCTCAGGAGGCAGCACGAATCAATTTTGATACAAAATTTTGGCAGAGTGGTGAATCTTATTGTACGTTAGTGTGTACGTAACACAGATTGTTGCGCCATCTATGGTTAGTTTCTTAAGCTTAGGTCACAACGCCCGAACTTTGTTGGGGCGTTCCTTGAGCGGTGAACATAATTCATGGTCGCTCGTTACCGTTCACAAACGTTGGTCTCCGTTGAAGCAACGCAGTATACGCTCGACCGCCGCTTATGTTCCATCAACGCTACGAAGTTCTTAAGCTGCACAAAACATTGCGAACGTTGAGGAGCGGTAGTTTTCCTATTCGCAAAGTTAACTATCGCCCCAACAATGCCCAGTCAAAGTTTGGCTAGACTACACGTAAGCTCGTGGACTCTTTGTTCCGGTAGGCAATGCAGAATTGAACGATGCCTCACTAGCTTTACCCAGGCGGTAATTATACGTTGCACAAGTGTTAGTAGAGCACTGTTAATTTTTTACGAGTTCCCAGTACACCAATGCTCGCTACTGTTAAGCCAAAGCTATGGCAACGCCCGTGTTTTCGATTTTTTTCCGAGTTTGTGCGCTCGTCAACAAGCACAAAATGGGGAAAAATCCGAAATACGGGTGCTGCTATAGCGGTACTGCTATAGAGTTGGTTTAACGACAGCGAGCGTTGGTTTGGCGGAATGGTGCTGTGCAACTTCCACACCAACGCCAAACAAAGTTCATCACCGCAATGGATCACTGCTTCACCGCCTGAGAAAATTTCAACGAACTCGTGTCCACGAGTGAAACGCTTTCAACCGCCCTTAAAGCGTATGCAACGTTTCATCACCGACCTGGCAATGCTGGAGAGGGAGCTATGGTCCAGTATTTATAATTTCTGCGATTGCCTTCCAGACCCAAAACTCTACGAAACTGCCTCTAATGGTGCCAAACTTTGGCTGGACGTTATTAATAATAACTTAATTATTTTTTTAACCGTAATATACTACAAGAATGCTTTATTCTTACTAAGCAACTGTTCTATAACAATATCATGTAAAACAAGCTACTAATTTAAAGTAGATATTTGAACTGATCGAGTTCAATAAAACAGTTTCATGTTAATATTAGCAATAAAAAAAATTAAGTTCACACATAATATTAGACAGGTAGTGAGGTCATATTAAAGCTACTAAAGAGGTCTGTGGAGGGTATCCGGAAAAAATCCCCCGGAGGAAAAAATCCCCCGACGGAAAAAATCGTCCGACGGGAAAAATCCCCCCAGAAAACATATTTGTGTCCTATTTTGTGTCCTATCCCTAGTTTTAATCCTTGACCATCAGTCTCAAGCTAAATGCCTAAAAAGAACATCAAAATTATGAGATGTATAGTCACTGTAGCCATAGACTCGTTCGAGTGTTGAAGTAAAGAAGAGGTAATATTTAAATAAGTTAAATTTTCGATATAATATTATACGTCAATTTTTTTATGTTTAATAATTGTTTAGTTAAAATCAGTTTATTGCTGCATCGTTTATTCAAGTGGTAATACATATTAACTGAATGGCATCGTTTGAACATCTTTGTGCCTTATTTGTCTATTGATAGTTATACTGTATATCGCTAATTTTAATCATCTACCATCAGTCTATAGTTCAATAGTTAACTAGTTTCTTTCTACTGTGTATATATAATATGTTACATGTATGTATGGTTAATTAAATGTCACTATCACATAAGGTATAGTTGAATGTAATTTAATTTTAAATGGGTGAATCTCCTACGTGAAAGTCTTTTGTAATAAAACAATCATTCCAGGAATTTTGCTTAGAGCAACATAGTGCTGGTAACACTCATATGAAAAATCGCAAATATCAAGATTTTTTTATTAGACTTCACAATGATGTAGAAAAATACGACGAATATAGTTCATTTATAATAAGGCCATAACATCTATATTAAGGCCATAACATACAATTTAAACTTTCAGTTTTGTACAGCCTATTCACAATTTTCAGATTTTGTAACTTTAGTTTGCTACAGTCTAAAACTTTTATATTTGTTTATTCAAACTGTTGTAATTTAATACTATAAGTACATGCTTTCCTCTTTTTGTAGGTATTTTTAGGAAAAAATGAATGAAAATATTTATTACATATTCTATTTTTGACCTGAGGATTTTCTTTCTTCGTTTAATGATTTCCGGGGGATTTCTTCTGGGGGATATTTTCCAGTGGGATTTTTTTCCGGGGGGATATTTTCCTCGGGGAATATTTTACGCCGGATTATTTTTTCCTAGACCCCTGTGGAGGGGCCATAAAAAATTAAGAGGGAGCTTAACTAAATCTTCTACGGCCCACCTTACGTAATGTAGAAGCTACCCGAGACCCCAATCAAACCTCCACCTTTTACCAACTAGTGATTATTTAAAGTAACCGTTGACCTGACTATGGTTCTCATAATTTCTCTTCACTTTACAAAACAATTTGAAGCATTGAATTGTTATCCATTTAATGTTCTCGTGATCATATTTGTTTCTTAAAATGTCTATGAAAACCGGTTTGGGAACAGTAGAGAGTTAATGAAACGTACTACACATTCAGTGAAAGGTTTAATCACTTTAAGACATCATGAACAAAGCATGAGACTTCGTATCGAACGCTAATGAGTTATGAGTTATGACTCTAGTCTTTATGATATTACTCTATATGAGACCTTATCTGAATGATTTCGTTGTTTAAAATCATTGATTTGTCATCGTAAATTCTTTCAAGTTACCGAAAATGCCTTCATGTTATATAAAAAATGTTTAACCTGTTATGCAGTCATAATTACTATACGATTTGAAGATCTTTTTATACCTTGTTTTCGGCTGCTGTGTCATATCAGTTACTGTGTCATATTGGCTACTGTGTCATATTGGCTACTTTGTCATATTGGCTACTGTGTCATATTGGCTACTTTGTCACATCAGTAACTATGTCATATGGACTACAAAGTCATATCATATTTCAACACAACTCTACTCTCGACTGATGACATTTGGTTCGTTCGGAAGCCATCCTGAAAACATGGATGGAATACGTTTGAATATTTAGTACAAGGAACTGGTGGCACTAAATTATTTAAGGTTCTTTTCTGTAGAGAGAAAAATACAATTTGTATGATTATCATTTAGGAAAAGCTCTTCATTCACTTTAAATAAGTACAGTGAAAAATGGTAAATTCCGAGTTATCGGATGATTTCACATTATTAAAATATTTAAATTTTTCATTGGCGACCAACGAAAAATCGATCCCGGACCCCATGAAAGCATGCAAACGGCGCTATCAGTTGTAACTCACTACCAACAGAAATATACTAAACAAGATTAATATCAGTTATGAATATAAGAATGAGCAATTAATTAACAGGTTACAAAAGAGGCGATTTCAACCATTTTCAATATTCTTGACTTTTATATTAGTAATGTAGTCCCGTTTTATGAGAAAGACCATATATTTTTTTATTAAATTTTGATCTTTGAAGCTTATGAATTTGTTTATCACGCCACTTTCCTGTCTAACCACTCTCTTGATGTCTCCTAACTATTTAGATTACCTTTGACGTCTGCGATAGGGCATTTGTTCCGAAACAGTCTTTAATCCCACTTATATAGCGATATTCATAATGAGTTCATGATATCCCTTTGACGTCAGAGCCTTCAAGCTTTTCTATCAACTTAAATCAAATTGTTAGTTTTATCACTAAAATGCTAAGTGCATAATGAGTTACATTGATTTTCACCGCTGCACGCTCTTATTTCAGGGTTATAATTGAGTCGGCTTTTAACAGTCTAATATCTAGTATTGGTTTAGCTTGCAGTTGATTTGAACTATTCCAGTTCTATTTTATATTCATCTATATAAACCATTATTAATAAAATTTGAATCTTCATCATTTTATTTTTGCGAAATGAGTGTAACTCAATAAAAATGTGGATTTTTGTGAAATATGTGGTTGGTCTAATATATGTTAACAATTCTGATGAATGAAACTTCATAAAATAACTCTGGTAATATTTACTCAAAATATCAACCTTCATCTTCTGTGTATTTTCAGTTCTTCACAAAATACTTATTTTACTTAAAAAACAATACAAACAAAATGAATGTAATGAAAGAGCTTATTGGCATTCTAGTGATTTTAACACTAATGACGGAGACCAAGGCGTCACAACCTAGAATTCTCATACACCTGAACAGGATGATAACAGAGACCGACATTGCTAGCTATTCGCTATCTCCAAGAAAATGTAAGTATTCACTTGTTTTACTAAATTAAAATGGTATCAGGGACTGACATTGCTACCTATTTTAGATGAATCAGACATTTTCATTTGCACGTTTTCGATTGTTTCAATGAAGTTTATCATCTTCCACATACTTCTTCATTTTCAGGTACGTGCTTACTGCTATGTCAGACGTCGCCTAACTGCACGGGAGTGACCATTGAAGACACTGGTGATCAGTTGTTCAACTGTTCACTAACTGAAAAGCTGCTCAACAAGGGGAACCTGATGGATGCACCTGGAAGACAAGTGACGACATTGTTTCTACGTAACTGAATTCCTAATTATATTCCTTTTATATATTTTATATTAACCGGTGGTGTCAGAAAGCCTATAGTTACCGATTAGGCTCCTGTTCCATTCTTATTTTCACGAGTCTCTTAAAAACCTATTCACAATTAATCACTTTCATTTTCAGGACCGTACTGCATGCCTCCAAGGATATACATCGGTGATTCCTGCGTTGAATTTTTATATGAAAAATCACGCTTAGATGTTTTCGGATGTCCTGATGGTTTGGTTCTCTACTATCCTGAAGAATATTCTGAACTGAAACTGATGCTACATTATATTCAAAACACTGGTAATATTGTACACTAATTGAATGAAATTATCAATCTATATTCTTTGTCATCACGTTGCAAAAGAGTGAAATATGGTTCTAGGAATTATCAATTGATTAGTAATAGGTACATAATAGCCAATATGACACAGTAACCGATAGAAAGTTTAAAAAATATTTTCAATTTTCTATATAAATTAAGTGGCTTGAAACTATCTTATCAGTGTGCCGTGTCATTAAATATGAAAGACAGTGTAACACTGAAAATATTAGTCCTATTCCCTTATTTACGAAATCTGAAGAACATCCTTTTGTAATTTGATCTTCTACTGTGTCATATCTGTTACTGAGTCAAATCGGCTACTATGTCATATCGGCTACTGCATGATATCGGCTACTGTTTGATATTGGCTACTATGTCATATACTGACTTTCGTTTATTAATCTCATTGTGTAAAGTTGCATCTAAAGGTTTTGGCAAAAGTCAGGTACTACATCTAAGACTTAATTATGCAAAAACTAAGAAAGATAGATCTGTTTGGTTAATTTTAATTGAACGGAAAAGGAGATTTTAAATTTTGTTTCGTATATCTAAGATTCAGTTGTGATTATGCTATTTACGGTTGCAGGTAATTTTAATCAGCTTGTTTAAAATGGCCTCAACACGAACAAATATACACTAGCACAACGTACAAGAATTATGGAAACTTACCTTTATGCTATGGTCACAGTGCAAAGAGATTTTATGTGAACCTTCAACGTATTGAGCAGTCCTCCCCGTAAATGCATTCGGTTTCGGGAATGTGGAACCGTTTCTGACAACAAAAAAAAAAACGCTTTGGAAGACAAAGAACAGCACCATCTGAAGTTGTTATACAAACTGTTCTGGATGTTGTTCAAGAATACCCAAGGACATATTTAGAAAGCGTTCAAACTTCGGACCTACTTCGGTTGTATCTTAGATCATTGGGTTGAATTATACAATAGCTGAAAATCCATCCATACAAAATCCAACTAGCCCATAAATTAGAAGTCACTGACTATCAGAAACGCTAGGATTTGGCAACACATTTTTTCAATTCACTGATCCACACGATGATTCCATATCGCACCTCATAATGTTTGATGGGGCGTATTTTCACCTCTCTGATTATATCGACATGCAAAATTGTAGATATTGGAGTAAGAAAATCCAAAAATAATTCATGAACTCCCACTTCATCCTCAAAAAGTTACTGTCTGTTGTGGTATGACATGCAAGAGGTTCACCGGTCCTAATTTCTTTGAGGATGGGAACGGGAAAACGGAGACTATAAAGGGAACATCATATCGAAAATGCATTCAAGACTATTTAATCCCAGATATCCAAGATATGATTTTAAATGATATGTGGATCCAACAAGACGGTGCCACAGCACACACAGCAAAAGAATCACTTGAACTTCTTAAGACACTTTCTCAAATAGATTAATTTCCCGTTTCGTTCCTGTTCGAGGAGTACCTTGATCTTCTTATTTCACACCTATAGATTTCTTTTTATGGGGTTATTTAAAAGAGAAAGTTTACATCAATTGAGCCCGTAATTTGGAAGATATGAAAACGATCATTGATAAAAAAATCCGGAATCTTACTCCAGATATTATAAGAAAACTATTCGAATCAGTGGTTGAAAGGATGCGTATATGCATATGCTAAAAGTACACATTTGAAAGATATTATATTCAAATAAAAATTTTAAAATCTTCTCATATGTTTAAAATTAACCAAACTATTCTATCTTTCTTAGTTATTGCATAATTATTGTTTAAAAGTAGTTCCTGACTTTTGTCACACCCTGCACTATTGTTATAAGGTTCTAGGTAAATTGCTCGAAAACAATTGCTCGAAAGACAATTGCTCGAAAACAATTGCTCGAAAAACTATTTCTCGAATGAACAATTGCTCGAAAGAACAATTGCTCGAAAGACAATTGCTCGAAAAACAATTGCTCGAACGAACAATTGCTCGAATTATCAAATTGCTCGAATGAACAAAATTGCTCGAATTATAAAATTGCACAGTTTTCGATTTCATAAAAGTCAGTTATTCATGAAGTGGAGCTGCACCTAACAATCCTTGTTTCTTTCTAGTAATTGATCATTAATCATTCTATAAATGATTTTAATTATTACTCATTCTGTATAATATATTTTTAGACCGTTTGTGTCATCTCGTATGTACCATGTGAATTGGAATCATGTTGTGTATCACTACTATTCATGTTTTTTTTTATCATAAAACCCAAATTTTTTGGTAGATTTATTGAAACTCTGCCTTAACTTTGAGTTATTTCACCTATTGAGGTGTCACATACAGATAGGCTAGTAATAAATATATTTACGGGTTTTTTGATAAAAAAAACACATGAATAGTAGTGATTCACAACACATGATTCCAATTCACATATTACATACGAGATGACACAAATGGTATAAAAAAGATTATGCAGAATGAGTAATAATTAAAATCATTTATAGAATGATTAATGATCAATTACTAAAAAGAAACAAGGATTGTTAGGTGCAGCTCCACTTCATGAATAACTGACTTTTATAAAATCGAAAACTGTGCGATTAAATTATTCGAGCAATTTTGTTCATTCGAGCAATTTGATAATTCGAGCAATTGTTCATTCGAGCAATTGTTCGTTCGAGCAATTGTTTTTCGAGCAATTGTCTTTCGAGCAATTGTTCTTTCGAGCAATTGTTCATTCGAGCAATTGTTTTTCGAGCAAATGTTTTCGAGCAATTGTCTTTCGAGCAATTGTTTTCGAGCAATTTGCCGGCTACCTTGTTATATAGTAGTAATTAAACGCGAAATTGTATGTTTATTAGTTTTATAATTATTTTCTGATATGATCTATCATGGAGATTTTAAATTCTAAATCAATCTAGAGAAGATATTGATAAAGTAATGACATCTCCTTTCATATTTATCGTGTTTAATGGCCTTTATTACATACTATAATCGTATAAAAGCTAGTTGTATTTTTCTATTGCTTGAGTAGCTGAATTTCAATGTAAATTACCTATACTGCGAGTATGAAATCTATAAAATCTTTAACATTTTTACACGTTAGATAGAAATTATTTAACATTAGAATATCGATTATGAGTTGAAATAATTTACGAATGAATATGAGTGAGGACGATTATAAGTGCACTGGCCCTTTAAAGTCGCCGCACAGAGTTATAGCTATAATTAAATATCTACAAACGTCTTTGCTTTCTAATTTTATGTTATAATGTTTTAATAACATTATAGTTATTTTCTTCAATTTTTAGGTTTTCTATTATTAAAGGTTTTTAAATTCGAAAAAAAAGGGTAAAAAATTCAAACTCAAGTTCTTTCCTAATAAAGTTGATTTCCAATTAAACTTTTTTCGAACTAAAGTTTAGTCCAAATTTTTTTTTTAAGCTAAATTCCAACTAAATATTTTTCCCAATTAATGATTTTTTCATCTAGATATTTCTAAATAGATTTTAAACTTTACTTTTTAAGAATAATACTTTGTATCAATTCCATCAATTGACTTTCAGTGAAGAGTACCTTTGCAATTGGCCTTAGAGTGATCAACGGGGTGTTCCAGTGGCCAAATGGCGACACTCTGCCCACAAATGACGAAATTTGGTTCGACAGCCAACATGAAGCCGTGGATGGAATTTTGTGTGTGAATATTTGGTACAAAGGAACTGGTGGCACTAAATTAGATAAAATTCCATGCCACTTTGAGAGGAAGACAATTTGCAAGATACCCATTTAGGTAAAACATTTGAAATCTTTTATTTCACTTTAATTAAGCATTGAGAAATAGAGTAATTCCACGTTATCGAATGGTTTGATATTTTCAATCACGTAAAAAAACTTTATTCGTTATTTTAACATATTTTATAGATTTATTTACCTGATGGAAATTGTGAAACCGTCCGATAACTTGGACTCAACATAGATTTCTCTTATTCAACTGAACAAGAATGAAAATAAATAAGTGATAAATATTCAACAATGAAAATTAATAGACTTCGAGATAATGGTGTTATAATTGTATTCTTTTTCAGATTGTTTATCGAAATAATGTTTGTAAACTTTATATGTAAATTATTAATTCAATCATATATGAGAATTTATAAATTAACATTATATGTGAATTAAAAATTCAACAATATATGTGAATTAAAAATTCAACAATATATGTGAATTAAAAATTCAACAATATATGTGAATTAAAAATTCAACATTACATCTGAATTTAATTTTTAAAACATTAAGTCTCAATCTATAGAAATCAACATGCAGTGACTGGTAGAATATAAAAAAAAATATTAAACAATACCTGCCTTGAAATAAAAAAGAAACTGATTTGAATATCCTGAAAATTAGGCACCATTTAATTACAAGGTTCAACAAAGTGTGCTATGTACATAGAGAAACAAAGTTTTTGCACTACATGTACACAGTAAAACTCCTGAGTTATGAAGCTTTGTGTTATTTAGCACTCGAGTAATTAAGGACCTGAGTTATGAAATGCACCTGAGTTATGAAGTATTTTTTATGTTTAAGTTATAGAAAACGATATGCGTCAAGAATTTCGACATAGTTATCCTTCAATGACCATAGTTTTCTTAAGATTTTAATCATAGAAAACTATCTCGTGCACCCGAGATACGAAGTGGCTCTGAGTAATGAAGGAGCTAATACTTCATAACTCAGAAGTTTTATTCATTCCCTTTTTTAGATGAGACCAAATATGGTCTATATATCTTCATCTTCATCTTTTTAAATGGTTTTATCGAAGTTTTCACAAACAGACTATCATTAATTGCTATAATTTATATTTTCTCATTTCAATTACAGACTGATATACTCTTTTTTTTCATTTTTTTCTAAATTTTCCCATTGCAATGTCTAAATCTTTTTCTGATGCCCTGAGTGGTTTGACACTTAATCGCTGCTGTAATTAACTGTTCCCTCCGTTGAACGTTCATGATTAATATTATATCCAAATAAATCAAAGAATGGCGTCTCTCCTAGTGTTCTATAAAATATTGAATTCAGTTGGAGTTGAAAAGTTGGGTGAAAGTGATGCCATGATGTATTATTTTCAGCCTGTGCGTAAAATCTTAAATAAATTAAAGATTTTAATTTTTTTGGTTACAAAATTTTGCCTGATAATTTTTTTTATTATACAGGGTGTCCGACACTTTTGTTGCCAAACTTTGACATAAGGTTGCATTCGTCGAAATAAACACTTTTTATTTCATAAAGGTATGGTCTAAAATGCTTAGTTAAAGAGTTAAACGGTTAGGAAAGTAGTATCTGTACCATTTATTATTATTATTAGTTAGCTTCATTTTTTTAATGATGCAATAAGAAAAAAAAAACAGTAATTTTTAGGAGCACAAGAAACATAATCTTAAATTAGGTTACATGTTTACAGAGAGTGTTCAATTTGCCGCCCATTTGTTGCGATGCAACCGTTAAAACGTTTTTCACGCCAGGATTCGTGAAACTCCTGGTGTCTTTACTCGCGTCCGCCAATTATTGGGCAGACGTTTGAACGGCTGCATCGCAACAAATGGGAGGCAGTTTGAACACATTTTGTAAATATGTAAACCAAAGTTAAGATTATGTTTTTTGTGCTCCTAAAAATTACTGTTGAAAATGTTTTGTTTCTTATCGCA
Source organism: Caprella mutica (assembly GCA_947561585.1). NCBI lineage: Eukaryota > Metazoa > Arthropoda > Malacostraca > Amphipoda > Caprellidae > Caprella > Caprella mutica. Next base: position 17,562 of record CANNZV010004134.1, read on the forward strand.
ACATTAAAAAAATGACGTTAACTAATAATAATAATAAATGGTACAGATACTACTTTCCTAACCTTGTAACTCTTTAACTAAGCATTTTAGACCATACCTTCATGGAATAAAAAGTGTTTATTTCGACGAATGCAACCTTATGTTAAAGTTTGGCAACAAAAGTGTAGGACACCCTGTATAGATTGCTTATCATATAGATTGCATGAATTTTTCTTTCGCGAAGAAAAAAAAATTATCAATTTATCAGAATCTCCATCTTCCTAAACAATCCGGTGAATTCTGATTATTAATCCGTTTTATGATCTATATACAGTGTAACGTCATAATCAAAATGAAAGGTCTATATTATTTTAAGCTTGAACTACAGCTAACATTTCTAATCTTCTTGTAGCATAATTAGATTTAGATTTAGTTAGAACTATTTACGATATGAAAAAAAGTATGACACCTTTTCTTTGCATTAAACCTGCTCCTATGCCTGAACTGGATGTGTCAGTTGATAAATATAAGGGTTTTGTGTAATCCAGAAATTTTTAACTATGTAGATGGCCTTGTAAGAACAGATTTGTGTTTAGCTACAGCTTTTGTGTGTTCTTCGATCCATTTTAGTTTTGTATTATTCATTAGTAATGAATATGAGGGTTTACTACTTGGTCCAATTTTTTTTACATGGGAACGATAAAAATTAAAACTGCCAAGGTAACTTTATTATTCTGCTATTGTTGCTGGGTTAGCTAAATTTTAGATTAATTTTTGATATTCTGTTTCAACTGGTTATCCTACTTTGGATATTGTGAATACTAGAAATTTCTATTTATCCGTTAAAATTGACACTTTTATGTTTTGATTTTTAGATTCATTTTTTCTAACTTTTAACTCTTTATGATCTGGATTGTAGCAAAGCAAACACAGCTATTGTGTATGCATTACTGCTATCACGAACCTATATGACTGTGAGTAAAAGTAACACTCAAATTAGTTACCGATCTGCTCTCGCGAGATACACACCTTATCTCCAGTCTTAGTTATTGAGACATTAACTTGTGAGCGTTCTAGTGAAGATACACTTTGTAATAACCATTGCTTGACTAATGAATATATTCTCTTTAAGTGTTAATTACATTAATTTATTACCCTAAATACAGTTAAGCTTGGACCAGAGGCCTGAGGTCGGAACCATATTGGCAAGGTGGTTCTAGGGCATGGTACCATGAGTATTTAGGAGAAAGAGATATATTGAGAAAAAGGAATCTGAAAATAGTAAACAGAGTAGGATCCTATCACACGTAACCCATAGAGTGAAACGTTATAAGGAATAACAGATAACGTCACATTGGTGGCCAGTATGGTGCGTGATTAAGTAATTCGAATTTAATGTGCGGAAATTCAATTACTAAAGTAAAAGATTGAAAGCTTTGTAGTGTACCAAAAACTAAGTTAACCATCTGATTGGAGAGTATTTGATTACAGCAAGACCGGGTTTTGCGACCCTATATGACGATACGATTCAATTAAGGTGTTCAGTTTTTGTGATAAAGTATAAAGATTATTCAACTCAAGATCAAGCAAACGGCATCTCGAAAATTATCGTAAGGATAAGGAGAGTACAGATGGCCTAATTTGAAATTTGAATGAGCAGACACAATCAGTGAGACTAACCAGTCTGAAAAAAAAAAATTCTGGAAATTCTGGAAAATTCTTTAAAATTCTGGAAAATACTGGAAAGCACGGAGGGAGGAAGCGACAAGGGTAAAGCATTGCACGTTGGCGAATGGTGATGGAAAACATTCGATTATAAACAACATGCAAAAAAGCCGTAAATCAACCAGAAATTGAGAGTCTAATTTGTTTAAATACTACATCTGAAAAGTATTTATTCAAACTGCTACATTCAGTGAACATTCAACATTCAGTGAATATTTAACATTCAGTGAACATTCAACATTCAGTGAATATTTAACATTCAGTGAACATTCAACATTCAGTGAATATTTAACATTCAGTGAACATTCAACATTCAGTTAACATTCAGTTAACATACAGTAGAGTCAGTGCACAACGTTCAGTGAACATTCAGTTAACCAGTTAACAGTTAACGTCATAACAGTTAACATCAGAGCAAAAATCAACGACAAAACCTGATAAGCGGGGCCCACTGTACATGGAACCGGAAGTTGAGTATACCTTACAATGTGTAATGTCATCCTTGCTTTTCAGTCCCATTTTTGAAGCGATCAGAGTAGGTTCTAAGTATTAGAGCTTAGTCCAGTGGTGAATAAATCTGTTCTGTTTAGTCAAGAGTTGTTGTTGTGTGAATAAGCAATAAGCAGAAGGTAATAATTAATCATTATTGCAGCAGTTATAATTATAGGATGTATGTGTGCATGCATTTCTTTCAGCTTTGAATTGCTGAGTGTTGTTATAAATTGACAGGTATAAATATTTTATATTTATTGATTTAACAAATATTGCTCTATATTTGAATAATTATATTTTATTTATTATTTATTATTTGAATGATTATTTTTTATGTTTGAAGGATTATTTTTTTTGGATATAATTTTTTTTTTTCGTAATTTGTGATTACACGTGCACTACACTTGTTTAAGTACACAATAACACTTCATTAGGATTGAAAACACATGCCAACTTCAGAAGACGAAGCGATAAATTCTGAATCTGTAGAACTTAGATCTGGAAGAAAGACTAAACCGAGAATACACTAAACTAAACAGAACATTACACCCCCCAAAACACCCCCCAAAGAAAAACACATAGAACAGAAACAGAACACACATAGGAAAGAGAAACAAACCAACACAGAAAAAATGTCGGTTGAATTAACACAAGCTCAACTCCAAGAGATAATTAAGAGCAGGAGTACGACAATAATTAATTCTGATTCGTTGCCGATATTCAGAGGAAGAAGAAGGCCAGAAGATCCAGCTTTCGAGGAAAAGAACACATTTAAACAACATCTAAGTCTATTAAATAATCATATATCCAGCTTAGGGGATAAGGACGACACAGAAAAGAAGAAGATACTTTTCAGAAGCGCTGATTGCAAGCTAGGAGATTTTCAAATTACTGTTAATAACGTTGTTAACGGTAAAACATTTAAAGATAGCACATACCAAGAAATATGCACGGTACTAGAAGACATATATGTGCAGAAAGACAGCAAGGATATCTACAGTGTATGTCATGAATTATACACTAATAAATTGAAAGATGAAACTACAGCTGCCAGTGATATATTAAGTACATTGGAAAAAATTGGCGAGGTCACAGAGTATATTTTAAATGACGACACAATGAACGCCCAATTTCCAATAAGGACGGCAACTGAAAGCGATGCATCATACACACGCAGATTAAAAAAGCACGCAAAAGATCTTATGAATACATCAATGTATTTAACAATATTGGGTCCACAGATCAACCCCAGTATCATCAAAGGAGTCATTGAAGGTCCTTCCAAGACAACAGCTAATTTACTGTCCGCTACAACAAAGAAAATAAGATCTTTGCCACATGACAAAAAAATCCAAATACCAAAGAAGAATTTCAATGACACAGAAACTTTTTTGATAGAAAAAACTGAGGGTGAGAATCAAGGCAATTTTCACGAGGATATGCAGGAAGATACAGAAGCATATTACGCTTATGATGCAAGAAACAGAGGAACAGCAGGTAGGTTTGCACGCAGAAGCAGATTCAAATACAATCACACATGCAGAGCATATGTACACAACACTAATAACCCCCACCCTACCCCTACCCCCCACAGTAACAGTGATACAATTAAGTGCTACCGTTGCAACAAAATAGGCCATATAGGGAGAGAATGCCGAGCTCAACAACCTTTTAATCGAGGACAGGGCAAGGATTTTCGAAAGCACATGTAAATACAAACACAAGTAAAAAACCAGGTACGGTTCACGTGAAAACGGTCGGTAACTCCGTGTACGCATGTGAATTGAACATGAATAAATTGGATCCGGTGCACGTTAAATTCAATGGTAAAAGTAATTCGTCACTCAATACAAAAAATCATTGTGAATGTAAAAATAAGTTCGATTTATTAAAAGAAGAAGAGTTAAGCGTTGAGGATAAAATAACGAGCGAAACGTATATAACAGTTCAATTAGTAAAAAATAAGGATGAATTAAGCGGATTGACGGACTGTCATTATACGATAAAAGGGACTTCTAAGCCAACGATAATTTTACATAGTAAAGAATTTGATTGGGAAGCTTTAATAGATTCAGGAAGTGAGAGAACAATTGTAAACAGTCGTAATTTTAATTACAAGGCGAGTCACGAGGACATAATGAAATCGGACGTAACTATTAAAGGCATAAACGGACGTTCCGAAGTAAAAGGTGAAATAAATTTTGAATTAGTGTCAAAATCAAATAAACAAACAGTAAACGCTTTACTAATCGATAACAACAGTCTACCCTATGACGTAATATTAGGAAGGGACGAGTTAACGAACGCGCAAATTGATTTTGATAAGAAAATATTGAAATTAGGTGAAGAAAAAATTCAGTTTATGGAAAAACGTAGAATAGCTACTAAAGAACTATTAAGCACGGATTGTTTAATATCAGAGTTAGTTCTTACTTCTAATAGGTCAAAACGAAGAACGTTGATAAGACAAATAAACGAACGAACAAACAGCCGCAGTAGTATTGCGAAAGTAAGGGTTAAACCTCAACAAAAAGGGCAAACAAAGGTTATGAAATCTGAGGTAAAAACGAAGTCAAGGAATAAAAATAAAAAACGCGAGAAGAACGGAAATGTTCATATAAATAGCCAAGTCGTTGAGGCAAACAGCGTACAAATATTGTATGGTTTTGTCAAAAACAACGAAGCAGGAAGTTATATTATAGCTAAAAGAAGTTTCAATACGGGTTTAGTGATAGCCGAAACACTAATAAAAATCGAAGACATTAAAAAAGATGGAGATCAAGTGTCAATATGCCCAGTTTTCGTAATGAATCCGACTGATAGTGATATCATATTAAAGGACAATATGATAATTGGAAACCTCCAAATGTACGAAGAGAAAGTCGAAGTAAATATAGCGACTATATCGGAGTGTTTAAATAATAGGACTCATAAATCTAGATTAGGAAACGTGTTGAGTGACGAAAAAACAAAGCCATTTGAACGAAACGTTACCCCTGAACTAATTTATGAAAAGTCAAAGGTACATGCAGTTGGAATTAATGGAGAGCCATTAGTTGCATCGCATGGCAACCGAGAGATGAAGTGTAAAATATCACGTGACGGAAGTGCTGATAGAAGCCGTGACAGCACATTAAGTGCTGATGTAGAAAACAATTTTCAGACAGTGCCATCAGCACTGAGAAGGTTAGTTAATGCTGACATATCATGTGGAATGTCAGAGTATGAAGACAAAATGACGCAGCTACTAAATAACTTTAGAGACGTAATCACGATCAATGACGAACCAATCGGGACTACTAGTATATGTACACACACCATTAAATTGAAAGACCCTAATATAATTATCAACAAAATACCGTATAGAATACCACATAAATTTCAAGAACAACTTGAAGAAGTTAATAAATCAATGTTAAAGGAAGGAACAATAGAACCTTCAATGTCCGAATATAACTTCCCGGTAATAGTGGTTCATAAAAAGAATAGGGAAATACGACCCGTAATAGATTTCAGATCATTAAATAAGTGTGTCCATATACAAGGATTTCCTTTACCTAGAGTAGACGATATGTTAGGATCATTAGGTGGGTCAAAAATATTTTCTAGTTTAGATCTGAGGAGCGCATTTCACCAGGTGGAACTCTCCGAAGAATCTGAAAAACTTACAGCATTTGCGGTAAATGGTAAGAAGTGGCAGTTCCGAAGGTTACCCTTCGGTTATGTCAATAGTCCAAAAGTATTTCAAGCAATTATGACAAAAGCGTTAAGTAATGTATTAGGGAAACTATGTTTCGTATTTATTGATGACATCCTAATTTTTAGTCGATCATATGAACAACATTTAAATGATATTGGCCAAGTGCTAATGAGTTTACGTGACGCTCATTTGAGATTAAAATTAGAGAAGTGTGAATTCTTTAAACACGAAATTAATTTTCTTGGACATCGAGTCACTACTGAGGGCATCCGATGTATCCAAAACGAAAAACTTAGAGAAGCATCTAGACCAACAGATGTAAAACAACTTCAGCGGTTTTTAGGGCTTGCGAATTATTTTCGTAAGTTTGTACCTAAATTTAGTCAGAAAGCCAACCCATTATATAGACTATTAAGGAAGGACACTAAATTTGACTGGACTGACGAATGTGAGGCTAGCTTCACTAGTCTCAAAAATATTTTGACATCAGATACGGTTTTAGCTCATCCAAATTATTCCAAACCATTTTATTTATTTACTGACAGCTCAAATATCGGAGTTGGTGCAGCACTGCTACAACCAGATTCGACCAAAAGCAAAACATTAAGACCCATAGCATATTTCAGTAAATCATTAAATTCTACTCAAAAAAGGTACTCCACGACTAAACAAGAGTTTCTTGCAATACATCTAGCTTTAAAGGAATTTCAATATCTATGTCTAGGGTATCCTATAACCATTTTAACTGATCACAAACCCTTATGCGCATTTTTTGGTAATAAACTTCCATTAGACACGGCGTTAGCCAGGTGGGCAATCGAGGCTAGCACATCTGATTGTACCATCAAATATTTTGAGGGTAAGCGCAATGTGGTAGCAGATACCCTTAGTAGATTAACTCCTTTAACGGAAGAAACAATAGATGAATGTGAACTTTTAACACCATCTAATGAAAGTTTTAGCTCAATTGAAAATTTTATAGCAACCACAAGATCGAGGGCTAAGCTAAATGTACCACAAATTATTAACAACAATGACAGTGAATCAGAAACAGACTCAGAAAACGAACAAGAACCAGATCCATCTAAATTGTATAAAATCAACAAAGAAAAACCATTTCTGAACTACATTCCTAAACACGAAGACATAACATGGACTTTAAACAGACTAAAGATTGCACAGTCAAACGACTTTGCTTGTAAGGAAATAATGGACATATTAAATAAAAAACAAATAGGAACATCTAGGAACATAGCTGAATTTTTCATATTAGACGGAATATTATATCGACATCGGAAAATAGATACTCGGGCAGTCAGTATTGTTAATTATGTTATACCAAATGAAATGATCAATTTAGTAATTAATTCAATACATTTTAACACTCATTGTGGTTTAGCTCACACGCTATTTAAATTTCGACTAAAATATTATCATTTTCAAGAAAGATCAGTCATAGAATCTTTTATTAAAAGATGTGACGTTTGCAAAATCCTTAAAGGAAGTCTAGATACACCAATTAAATTAATGTCTGCCCCAGTAGCTAATACACCATTTGAAACAGTTTCATTTGACTTTATAGGACCTTTTATAACAACTGACACGAACAACAAATACATTTTATCAATAACATGTATGTTGACAAGATATAACGAATTACACGCAGTAGCTGACAAATCAACTAACACAGTAATTGATTGTCTAAGTAAAACATTTAGTCGTTGTGGATATCCCAAAACGTTAATGTCAGATTGTGCGAAAGAATTCAACTCTAACGCAATTAGAACTTTCAGTGAAATACATCAGATATACAAATGTGAGGTATTACCATATTCAGCATATTCCAATGGAATTTGTGAACGTAATAACCAGAGAATTAACAAATTATTAAGATTCTATGTAGCCACAGTAAATCACAATAATTGGGACATGTTTATCGATATTGTCCAAAACACAATCAACAACCAATTAAATTTGTCCATGAAAGATACTCCTTCATTCGCTCTTTTTGGTCGTGATACATCACCAAATATTCAAGCAGAAAATTTGGATAACATTTACAATTTAGATACATCAGAATCAATAGTCAAAGTTAAGGCCAGACAAGCTATATTTATTCAAGATCAGATTAGAGCTAACATAATTAATCAATCAAACAAACGCATAATTTACCACAATAAGACACGAAAAGACAAAATTATACAGATAGGTGATCGAGTATTAATTAGAAATCATCAAAAAACACATAAATTACAATTAAATTGGATAGGACCAGGTACAGTATTACAAGTGAAAAAAAAAAGCTATAATTAAATTAGGACATCAAACGATAACAAGTAACATAAATTACCTAACTAAGTTGGAAAAATTCACAACAAATTAATTAAATAATTTCATTAACATCATTAAACAGGAAATCAAATTATGAGAAATTTGAATATAAACATCAAATAGGTAGCCCAAAAAAGGAACACATAACACGAAGTAACATGAGTAACATGTAACATGAAGTACACGAACACGTGACATATAACACGGTTACATGCAAAGATTCAGAGAAATGTTTACATTTTTTTGCTTACGCAAGTCAAACAAACACATCATACGACTCATTGTTCAAACTACAATATTTCCTTTGCTCAGTAAGAGAATTATTGTACATGTAAAATAATTGTATGTATTTAATTTAAGTTGATGGGATGAATTATGAATTTTATTAATATAAAATTTCATATAATAATTTTAAGAGGATTATTTTTTTTGTTGTATGCATGTTAGTTTTAAATTTTGTGTTTAAATGTTGGTATAACGAATAAGATGAATTATACTTTGTAAATGTAGTAGTAAAATTGGTTGAGATCAGAATGAAAATTTGAAAAAAAAAAAAATATATATATATATATACATTCAAAATTAGGATGAAATACTGAAGTAACTCAAAAGCAAAAATGATTAATTCAAAATGAGACTGAAATCTGATAAAATAACTAAAAAAAGACCAGGGGCCATGATCTAACAGTATCGTTTTGATTTCAGTGAACGTGAGGCAGCGAGGACACAGCCATCCACACAGCCGACAGACCCTCAGCCATAAACAGCCAGTGACTGACTCTCAGCCACTCACAGCCGGTTGACACACAGAGCTGTAAATCAAGGTCGTGAGAAGGGATCAGCTGGCGCAATGGGACAAACTCAGAGCAACTTTGACCTGAACTCGGTAGTGGAGTTGATCCAGAAGTCGACTTCAATGAACAAGGCTCATTTGGAGCAAACCATTAAATCCATGGGGTCTACAAAATATGACCTAATACCGGATTTGTTTAGCGACACTTTGGTGTTAATCCTAACACTGCTGGTTGTGATAATTATGGTGTGTGGATACAATCAATCCAGAAAGGTGAAGTCCGATGAAGACATGAGGATGTACGAAATGCGGAGTTTGAGGTCTAAAATGGCGACAGAAGCCTTTAATCAAATTAAAAGAGGGACCCCTTTAGAACAGGGGAACTAAGTGGAACAGTAAATATATTTAACGATCAGGCTATAAACATCCAGGCGACAACATTTATAGTAATGCCTCATAAAAAACAAAAACCAAAAAGCAAAGTTACCAGAACAAAATCTAGCAGCATTTAAGAATTTTTTTTTTCTCAAACTAAATTTGACCATTATTTTAAATTTTTTTTTAAATTTTAAGTTTGGGTAATTTTAAGTGAAAATTAACAATAATCGTTTTTCAATTGAATTTAATTTTAAGTTAATTTTTTTTTCGGTGTTAATTTTAAGGTTTAATTTTAAGGATTAAGACTGTCTCAAAATTTGATAAAGATGATCAAAATTCATATAAATTCAAATAAGAATATAAATTAATTAAAAAGTCATAAAATACGATATCATAACATATGATAAATAAATATGTAAAATTACTTTTATCAATAAAGAAGGAATTTTATTAAAATAAAACATAACTAAGTTAAATAAAATATATTTTTATAAATGAAAATTTTTTTTTGAATTATAAAATTTTTGTTTTTAAATGTAAATGCAGTAACAAACTTGTGTAATGTATTGGAGTGATCAAAGGTCTCTGATAATATTTAGAATAATATTCTAAAAATTAGGAGGGGACGGGTGAGATCTCAAATAGATTAGGCAAGTTATTACATTTATAAAATGAAAAAGTTGTTACATTTTGAACTGAGACATATTAGGTAGGAATAACTTAGATTATTTTAGGAATAAATAAAAATATTGTTAAAGCAAAATTAAGATTGTATAGGTAAGATATAAAATTTAAGAAAGTTTGGTGAATGCACATTAGTATGACATATTTCTAGAACGAATTAAAACTCATATTTTTCAATTTGCTAATAATGTATTTATTGCCGGTTCGAGAAATTTCAAGAGATCCAAAACACATGTTTCCACTAACAGCGTGAGCGTCTGAACATTGTTAAATATAGAGTAACAATGGGTAGACAGACCAGCTGGCAGTTTTGGAAAAATGTGAATTGTAACTTTGAAATTTTCGGAAGGGGGGAACGATGTAGCAAAGCAAACACAGCTATTGTGTATGCATTACTGCTATCACGAACCTATATGACTGTGAGTAAAAGTAACACTCAAATTAGTTACCGATCTGCTCTCGCGAGATACACACCTTATCTCCAGTCTTAGTTATTGAGACATTAACTTGTGAGCGTTCTAGTGAAGATACTCTTTGTAATAACCATTGCTTGACTAATGAATATATTCTCTTTAAGTGTTAATTACATTAATTTATTACCCTAAATACAGTTAAGCTTGGACCAGAGGCCTGAGGTCGGAACCATATTGGCAAGGTGGTTCTAGGGCATGTATTAATGCTTTTTTGGTTACTTATTGTCTTTTAGCCATTAATATTTAGGGTATCTAATCAGACTACCCACTTGGGTGTTATTCACTTACTAGGAATTCTTATTTTGGTTTTGAGTGGTTCTCTATAAAACTACGGCAAGGAGAAATGAAACGCAATTCAATACACACTTATATTCACTAAGAAATGTTAGAGTTACAGAGTATTGACAATTTAGTTGCACAGAGTGACGGCGTACAGGCGACGATTGACTCGTATTAATTTCGGGAGTTGAAGATTATTACTGAACTCTCTATAAAGGGAACTTGCCCCTTTTATACCTATACTTTCACCAAATATCTTGGTGCGGGGAATTTGGAAATCGGAAGAGAAATTGTGTCGAGGTTGTTTTTAACTAAAATCAAATAATACAAAAAATGTATTTACTAATTTTGGAGCTCTTGTTAAGGCTCACGTCTCTCCCATAACTGTCCGACAAATACATTAAACTCAGTCAATTTACGACCGCCTTTGTAGCCTTTCTATATATCAGCTAGTTTTTGTGCCCCTTTAGGAGTTGTTCCTTTAGAGAATAAATATGCATGTGTGCTTAAGGCAAAAAACAGATATCTAGTTTAGTCAAGATTTCAACAGATGGTTATTCGTTTTACAGATAAATAGTATACTCATGAAATACAATAATAATTAAGTATATGTGTAATTTAATTACTGTAACTCTTCAAAGTAAACATATAAATGAAATATCAAACTTTTCGTTTTTCTAGACCAATATACCGTTAACACTATCCCCCCCTTAAAAAAGAAAATTACAAAGTAATTTTCAACAGAAAAGCAAGTTTAACTAAGCCTAAACAAGCAAAGAAAAGTAAACTATGAACTATCACGAAGTAATGTTAGTGAAAATATAAAAAGCGTAAAAGAAAAAATAAAAAATTTCGAAAATGGGTTGATGTAGAGGTTGACGTGTCAGCTGTCATCGGTCATCTGTGGTGAGGGAAGTCCCATCGTGTCAGAGACAAGAGGAACCGGCTCACAGGATTGTGTGGCAACCTACATGGTGTGTGTAGGTATGTATGTAGACCGCAAGTGCTGCACCGGGCGTAGCCACGACCTTGGTTAGCTGTCGTGTTGTAAGCACTGCTCAGCAGTCCATGTGACCTTGGGTGCCAAGGGTCCAATGGCTGGAAGGTTAGTGTTCCCGGACCCCACCATCATGCCATCATAGGTTGGTGCCACTCGTCCATCAATGCCATCATCAATGCTAACGGAAGTTAGCGCCCATGTGGTGTTGAATTATGGAGATAATAATAATCAGAATCAATTACTTATAGATGATTAGGTGACAATTGGAAATACTAATGACCAGCGCGGATCGAAGGTGCGTAAGACCAACAATTGTTGCTTCAACGTACTTCCATTGTTTTATTATCAACAATATATTCAACTTAAGATAGAATTTTCATCCTTAAATGTAAACTAGAAATTAGGGTTAGTAATCTTACATTAAATCATACATGATTGCCAATTGGCATTAGATAGCAGGGAATCAACTTACAATATTATTCATTTATAGGCTTTTAAGGGAATTTCTCTAATTTTATCACGCAACTGAGGTGAGGGCAGCGTTGAAGGAAGTGAGGGATAAATATTCATGGCGGTGTTTGTTCCTACCGATCTTACCGAAGCTTCCGAATCATCCGAGTTATTAGAGGATCTGGAATCCTTGGAATGGTTTCGTTTCCTGATTCTTTTGATGGAAGAGTTTTTTACTTTTGTTCTCACTTTCCTGCCCTTCCGTCTCAGTTTATCGTTTATCGATGATCGAGCGGAACTAAATCTGCTATGGGAGTTTTCGTTAATCTCCTTTTTTAGATTCTGTAGTTTGTTCTGGATTCTACGAAAACTGCTCCTCAACGGTATTGTCAAAGAATCCCTTGGATTTAAGTTATTCCCTGATTCAATATCATCTGAATTTTTAATGCAGTGATCTCTGAATTTCAAAACATATAATATTATAATAAGAATTAAATTTATCAGTACTAAAATGATTAAACTTCCTTGAGTTACGATTGAGTAAGTGTGAACCTCCTCTAGGGTGAGATCCATGTCATCAAATGGAATAACGAAAGGTTCGTCTGAAGGTAATTCATCTATCAGCTTCTTGATCGTTTTATGTAAGGGAGTTGAATCATTTACTGAAAATATAGGTAAGTTCGTAATGTCAAACGGATTGGGTTTAGTAGTGTTAGATACTAACTTAGTAATGTCAATCTCATGGGACAACCGTGCAGGCCATTCTACTTTATCAGTCATGATGTCACAATTTAATGGTAAGTAATGTAATCCAACTAAAGAGTCCCTAATGAGGCCTGTAGGGCATTGCAATTCTATTTGAGTAGATTCTGTTACGTACAACAGTCGTTTCTGATGAGAATCTGATAGCAAGATCCCATTATTGACTCCTAAATCTCTAAAGCTGCATAATTCCATCATGTTTGTTGTATTCATCATAAATGATTCAAACTCACAAGAGGGATGTTTAAAACTCCATATGGGTTCATTTTGTCTTAAGATGTGAGTTTTATCGTCAATAGAATGAATGTTGTCTATGTCTGTGGTGACATAGTGTTCCTTGTCATACAGGAATATCTCCTTTAGGTTAGCTATTACTAGTTTGTCCGAATCTATCTTTATTGGATGGGGCATCAACGTGACGAGTTGATATTCATTCCTATGGAATAAAGGAATTAGTGATACAAAGTAATCGGAACCTAGGTTTTTAATTGTTATGAAAGGAATGATATCTTGGATGGTTCTACGATTGACCTTTGAAATGGGAAATACTAAATCGGGGTAAATTCTAGTCCCTTCCTCCACTACTGCCTTCACCGTCTCTATATCTAATAAATCTGAACTGATGGTTCCTGAACGTAATAATGTGAGTGAATTTTCTGCTATCCTTATTAGTAATAAAGAGTTCACAGCAGCTTGCTTTAGTTGTTCAAAGTTCCAACTAAGCATTTGTAACTTCTCTGAACCCTCCACTACCTTACTTAAATTATCCAAAATTATTTTTATATCTTTAACCGATTTTTCCACTGATTTTGACAGTATATCAATCCGTTCATTTGTTATAGTAATTTTTTTATTAACTTTATTTATGTTATTGTTCAAAGTGGATATTTCTTCGGTATGGTCAGATCCTCCATAGAGTGATCCGAATATGGTACCACTTATACCCCCTACAGCCAATCCCGCCACAACTCCGAGAAAGGCTTCTGGATTGGTAGTATTTTCCAGATGGGTGGAAGGGCGAGCCGCTCCCAGGTAGTGAGCCAGTGAGCTTGTGGTTTGCTCTGGTGCTTCAAGTTTAGCCCATAATAAACTTAGTTGTTTTTGCATGGTTTTATGATTATAATTAATTTCCTCATGGAGGTTTTCACACATTAAATTTCTTCCTAGATAAGATATTATTTCAAGGTAAGTAGTTTCTAATCTGAATATAATAAAAGAAAGTCTACGTACAAAGTTTTGTCGACCCTTGGCCGACTCTAAAACTGTCGAGGTAAGGAGAGCTTTAATTGTGGTATGTGTGAAATGGAGATTTGAAACTAGTTGATCACAGACACTCGAAATGAATGTCAACCTTATGGGTGATAACAAAAACGCACCTTCCATCCTTGCGGTGCCTTGCCAGGGGTGAATGGATATGGGGGGTGAGTCTGCTTCTAGAGCCAGGCAACCAGCCACCATCAAGAGCGGTAGAATCCACTTCACCAACACTGGAAGGTCAATATTTTTTACAATTCATTCTTATAACTTATTATTATTATTACTTATACAATTCAAAACATTATTACAATAGGTTTACAACTATTATTACAATAGGTTTACAACTATTAACTATGCCTCACTCATCTTCGAGGTCTTAAGTTATAAGGTTTTTTATCCTTAGGTTGGTTGTTAGTAAGGTTAGTCTGGTTAGTATGGACACTCGTAGGAGTTTCCATTGAAATTGTTTGTTTTACAATCAATTTGTCGGGGTGAATTACAAAGGTTCGAGAAGAATTAACTTCTTGAATCGTAATCCGGTTTCCCTTCTTGTTTGTCACGACAAACGGTCCTGAGATGGGTAAGTCTAACTTTCTCATCTGGGTATGTTTGTCAAGACGTGCATACACTCGCGAACCAACTTCTATGTCCTTTTCCTTTCGTTTAGAGTTAATTCTATTTGTGTATTTATCCTGTATTTGCGTCAGATGAACCTTACAATGATTTCTAACCTGTGTTATACGTTTCAACCTTACAGCTAGATCACTTTCACTATAGTCCAAACGAGGCTGAGTAAGTACTTCAGTAGGACTATCATAACCATATAACGCAAAGAAAGGAGATTCCCCTAAAGATGCATTGTAGGTATTATTGATTGTCAACTGAATAACCGGAAGTAGCTCATCCCAGTCCTGAGTGGCTAAGGTGTGACTGTAGGTCCGTAAAAGTTTAGTCACTTCCCGGTTTATCCTCTCTGCTAAACCTTGTGATTCTGGGTGGTAAGGTACCACCTCCCGCTTAGAGATGTTGTAGAACTTACAAAACAACTTTACCCGCTCACTTACAAACTCCTGCGCATTGTCACTTAGCAAAACTTCGAAAGACCCATAGTGGGCTATAACCCTTCTTAACGCGTCAATAATGCTGTCTGTTTCTTTATTAGGTAGAGGAATTATGATACTATATCTAGTGTAAAAATCTCTAAATACCAAAATGTATCTATTACCCTTTTCTGTTATTGGTAATGGTCCCAATATATCAGTACTTACAGATGCAAATGGTCGGTTAGGAATTGGATACATTCCAATTGGAATAGGTTTTGGTGAAGCCTTAGCCTGTAAACAAGGTATACATTTATCAATTAGCTCCTGTACTAGTTTACTCTCATGAAGATTGAAAAAGTTCTTCCTAAAGGTGAGCATTGTTCTATCATACCCTCTATGACCTGATGTGGTACTATCATGAATTATTCTAAAAGCCCTTTGCATCAATGTGTCTGGAATGTATGGTACTAGATACCTGTCAACTAAGCTTCCCCTGGTAATGTTTCTTACTACAAACACAATCCCACGTAATATCCGATAGTTTGCTAATTTCACGGTCCTTTCACTTGTTCGTGACATTAACTTCTTTTTAAGTGATTGACAGTTCGCGTCTGACGTTTGTAGTTTCCTGAGTTCCTCTTCTGTCCAATCTACTTTTCTAGGGATATAGGACTGTAGTGGTTCCTCTGATTCTTCCTCCTTGGGTTCCTGTTCAGTTACCTCATTGACTTTTTCTCCAAGCTTATCATCTAGTTCCTGTGGGAATTCTTCACAATTGTCTTGTATGTCCACCATTCGGGACAGAAAATCTGCGAACAAATTTTTCTTTCCAGGTAAATATTTTAGATTTATCTGGTATTCTTGCACCAGCAGAGCCCACCTGGTGATGGCAGCATCTTTAGTAGTTTTAGTCATTATTCCTAACAAAGGTAAATGGTCCGTGTACACGGTTACCTTATAGTGTAGGATGAGATGTCGGAACTGCTCTAGTGCGAAAATTAGAGATAACATCTCTCTTTTGGTGGCTGAGTAATTCCTTTGGGTCTCACTCAGGCACTTACTGACATAGGACAATGGGTGTAATACCCCGTCTATTTCTTGCATCAAGGCTGAGCCCAGGCCCACTAGGGATGCATCCGTGTGGATGAAGAATTCCTTAGAGAAATCCGGGATCTTTAAGATGGGGCTGTGGCATAGCTTCTTCTTAAGGGTATCTACAGCCTCCTTCTTCTTTTCATCCCATTCGAATTTTACGCCTTTTCTGAGAAGTTGATACAATGGATCAGCTATACCTGAAAAGTTGCGGACGAAGATTCGGAAATAGTTACAGGCTCCTAGAAAAGCCTGCAACTCTTTCTTGCTCGTAGGATATGGTAGTTTCCGGACTGCCTTGATCCGGTCCTCATCCATCCTTAGTCCATGTTCGTCCACCGTATATCCCAAGAACTTCACGGATGAAGTGAAGAACCGACATTTGGTGATCTTTATTTTGAGGTTGGCCTCCTGTAGCTTCTCCAACACTGTCTTGATCTTGTCTAGGTGGGTTTCCTGGGTGGCTGAAAATATGATTATGTCATCCATATATGACAAGGCATGTGTTCCTAAGATATCGTAGAGTACTTCGTTAATAACTCTACTAAAATACCCTGGTGCCGAGGAGAGCCCAAATGGTACTCTCCGAAATTCATACTTTGAATTTCTTACCGTGAACGCGGTTTTGTGGCAGTCCTCTGCCTTAATCTCGCATTGATGGTATGCCGAGATTAGATCTAAACTGGAGATGACTTTTGTTTCTTGCAGCGAGTTAAGGAGGTCCGCTATCTTGGGAATAGGAAAAGTTACCGGTTCCGTTATCTTATTTAAACATCTAAAATCTATACAAGGCCTTATTCCACCGCCGGGCTTAGGTACTATGAGTAGGGGTGAATTGAAGTTCGAGGCCGACTTCCTTATCACCCCCTGTTCCAACAATTTTTTAATTTCTACATCTAAGGGTCCTTGCCTGGCGTGCGGTATCCTGTAGGGCGGCTTGTTGATTACTCTGTCTTCTTTCAGAGTAATTTCAAGCGGCTGTCCTCGGTAATTTCCGAGCTGTTCTCCCTTCAGCCAGCATACCTGCCTATACGTATTGAGGAGCGTCATCACTTTCCCTTTCATTTCTTCATCCTCACAGGTTACATCGTCCCACTGCACTGGTGGTAGTGTTTCTGGTTCTTCGTGTCCCTTCACTGATGAATTGTTTGTGGTGATGCTGTTGATATTTTCCATCTTTGCTTTTTCTGCTAGGCACAATATTGTACCTTGACTGAGGGTTACATCCTGATCACTTGCGTTAGTTATACTGACCGTTATTTTCCCGTCAGTTACCCTCGTGATTGCGTTCGAGGTTAATAACCCGAATCGCGGTTCTCCGTGATGAATAATTAAGTCTTCGTTTTCCTTGATCTTCTTATTGGCAATTCTCACTTGCATTGTGTTTATTGAATTCTTAGCTACCGTGAGTTCCTCTTTCAGGTGTATACTCACGTTCCTCTGTCGACCAGTATCCTTTTCAGCTTCGTTCTTTATCCTTGGATCGTTTTCTTCTTCGTTTATATCGAGCGTTTCCTTTCCCTGCTCTTCTTCCAGTATAATTATTCTTGAGTTTACCGGTACCTTATTATATAATTTCTTGGACTGAATGATCATGGTTACGGTTTTTTCAGTATTTCTTTCACTTACTGATTGGTTGTCTATGAACTGTAATTCCTGTTCAGGAAAGTTTACAATGGCATGTTTAAGGATATTCATGCCTAATAAGACTTGTACACTTCCCTTATTTAATTCCTTGAAGACTAGAAAATCTCCTTCAAATTTGCCATTTAGCGTTTCTATTGACATCACCACCTTTCCTATTATTGGAATTAGGTTTCCTTGCGCGTCGTACACCCGTTTGTTTTGAGTTTCTATTTTCCCCTGCTCCCCTAAATTTCCTATAATATTTTCAGCTACTAGGGAGACGCTAGCTCCACTATCTACTAGAGCGCTTAGTTCTTCACTCTTATTTATACCGATAAGCTGAACTTTTATCATGGGGATCTTAAGTCTATTCTCTATCTCTGTAGTATTGGATAAACTAGATAGTCATTCTGACTCTTCGTCCTTTTGTTCGTAGTAGTAATCCGGTGTATCTTCTTCGGATTGTTCTTCTAGGTGATGTACCTGATCTCCTCTCCTATAGTCGTTATCGGAGTATTTTTGTTTATTCTCAAGTTTGACCCTGCAGTTAATCTTGGTGTGTCCGCGCCTCTTACACCTGCTGCACGGGTTCCGACAGTTTCTGTCTTGGTGTCCGTTCTTCTCGCAGTTTGTACAATACTGTACATTACCTCGCTGTCGTTTCCTGCAGTCTTTAGTATTATGTCCCTTGATTCTGCAAAAGGAGCAGTAATCTTTTTCTTTGGGACATTCTTTCGCGAAGTGACCTTGTCGACCGCACGCGTAGCATTTCTTTTCCATCCTTCCTGGTCTCGTTTGTTCCGTTTGGAGTGCGTAAAGGACTTCCGGTTGCATGTTCTTCTTCTTTGCGGCTGTTTCCACTACCATGGCGTGTGCCTTCTTGACACAATTTATGGCGTGTGCCGTTATTCTCGTTGATCTCTTATCCGGTGTAGACTTAGATGACCTTGTCAATTGCTTGTAGACATCCTCCTGTAGACCGTTCACTATGAACAAATGCAGCAACATATTCTGCAAAACATCCGCTAAAAGAATCGGATTTCTATCTGGTCCTGCACCTCCTGCTGCAATTTCTCCTCTGGCAATCCCATCCGCTGCGGCTGGACCCACAGCAATGTCTTGTGTTAGGGGGTCCTGTAGGTAACATCCTGCTCCAATCCGGAGAGCTCTCATATCGTTTCTCCCCAGATATGCGTCCACTAAGGCACGGGTTTGCGCTTCTAGCTTCGGCAGATCATTTTCAGGATTGGAGATGTCGTTACGGAGCAGACCGCGTTCCGCTACACGGAACTCCGACCGCTCAAACTGGGGATATATTTCCAGGAGATCTTCGCAAACTTCTTCATAAGAGATTTGGCGTCCCGCGTAATTAGCCATTTGAATTGCCGCATCGCCCCTTTGAGGATCTATACGACTATTAAGAAGCCTAATCTTGGCCGCATCATCGGTGATGCGGTTTGCGTGGATGTGCGCGTCAATATGACGCAAGAATGACCGCACATCCACTTCCCGACTACCTAATCCCGCCCCATCGCTAGCAGTTAATTTCCCGCAAAACAATGGTAGGTTGTCGAGCACCGTGATGGAGCGCTGTTCTGTGGCGGACATGGTGTTCTACTTAATTAGCGCGCCAATATCTCTAAACTCTCAAAAAGGGTTAGTTAGGTATTAGGAATGGTTATTGCTGAAATTAGTACAAATATAATTACAATGTAAAAATAAAATAAACAGAAAAAATATACGTGCTACAAAAATTATTAGGTTCCACTAGCAATTGTTTTTAAAAGGTATAAATGGTTACACGCTATACATAATATAAGAATTCTTGAAGACCGCTTCTTGATCCCAAGGTACTCACTCTTCTCGAGACTCTGTCTATGTACCTCACTCACTGACTGTTCTGATACTACTGTACTTGAGTTGGTCGTGACTCCTCTCTCCTTGGGTAGTGCTGGTGATGCCTTCGTCTACTTGTTATACTTGTTGTAACGGTTGTTCTCTGGAGGGTGCTTTGCCTTCGTCGATGGCTGTTTTCTTGATTAGTAGCTCGATGTACTGCGGAGATTTTCTTCTCAAGAGTGGTTGTTGATAGTATTACGTACAATGCGCTTTTCTTAACTAGCGACTTATTACTGCTCCCAATTGAAAGACTTATTGCGCTATACGTAGCTAGCGGCTTTCTATGCTCACACTTAGAGGCTTCGATTGCGCTAATAACTAGCGGCTTACTATTGCTCAAAATTAGAGACTTCAATTGCGCTAAAACTAGCGGCTTACTATTGCTCACAATTAGAGACTTCAATTGCGCTAAAACTAGCGGCTTACTGGTTCAGTCGTTCTCGAACTTCTCCCACTATGTAGACGGTGTAGGAGTATCAGTGTCTTCCTCTGGGTTCGCCTGTATAGTCAACCACCTACTGTTTAGGCGGTGTAGGAGTGTCAGTATCTTCTTCTGGGTTCGCCTGTATTCGCCGACTACCAGTTCCCTTGGCTTCCCAAGCGAGTTGCTTGCGGTGCTTGACCTGTACGCGGTGCTTGACCTGCTTAACTGGTTTCTGCGCCTGCCAATGCCGTGTGATACAGCGTCTTGCCTGAGGCTATGCTTTGACCTGTAGCGGTGTTTTTACTTTTTTATTGGCACTGTTCACTCACTGTTGTATTATAATAATAATACATCAACATCAAACCTTGCTGTAAGTAATATAGAGAATTTTATTTCACAAAATAAGGTCCATGCCGGAGGTTCCAGATATATTAATGCTTTTTTGGTTACTTATTGTCTTTTAGCCATTAATATTTAGGGTATCTAATCAGACTACCCACTTGGGTGTTATTCACTTACTAGGAATTCTTATTTTGGTTTTGAGTGGTTCTCTATAAAACTACGGCAAGGAGAAATGAAACGCAATTCAATACACACTTATATTCACTAAGAAATGTTAGAGTTACAGAGTATTGACAATTTAGTTGCACAGAGTGACGGCGTACAGGCGACGATTGACTCGTATTAATTTCGGGAGTTGAAGATTATTACTGAACTCTCTATAAAGGGAACTTGCCCCTTTTATACCTATACTTTCACCAAATATCTTGGTGCGGGGAATTTGGAAATCGGAAGAGAAATTGTGTCGAGGTTGTTTTTAACTAAAATCAAATAATACAAAAAATGTATTTACTAATTTTGGAGCTCTTGTTAAGGCTCACGTCTCTCCCATAACTGTCCGACAAATACATTAAACTCAGTCAATTTACGACCGCCTTTGTAGCCTTTCTATATATCAGCTAGTTTTTGTGCCCCTTTAGGAGTTGTTCCTTTAGAGAATAAATATGCATGTGTGCTTAAGGCAAAAAACAGATATCTAGTTTAGTCAAGATTTCAACAGATGGTTATTCGTTTTACAGATAAATAGTATACTCATGAAATACAATAATAATTAAGTATATGTGTAATTTAATTACTGTAACTCTTCAAAGTAAACATATAAATGAAATATCAAACTTTTCGTTTTTCTAGACCAATATACCGTTAACAGCATGGTACCATGAGTATTTAGGAGAAAGAGATATATTGAGAAAAAGGAATCTGAAAATAGTAAACAGAGTAGGATCCTATCACACGTAACCCATAGAGTGAAACGTTATAAGGAATAACAGATAACGTCACAGGATTTATATGAGCGTTTAAAAACGAGAGTTTTATATTTTTGTAATATATATTCATTATATAAGTAAAGAAAGTATAATAAAAGAATATATCACAATTGTGCTAACTAATTTAAGTGTGCATGTGCCCTAATATAAATATGAAACACTTTATGCGATCGTTCAAAGAAAATATCCTAGAGTATATAATGATATCATCCAAATAGCACAGTATAACATTACTGAGGATATCATAAAGCACTGAATTAATAATTATAGAAAAGTAGATTGATGCAAAAAAAGGTAATCTTTTAATTTGTTAAACTTTACTTTTAGTTGAGAATATTGTCATTTTAGACTATGTTTTGTTATTTTGAATTGCCAATATGCACTCACTAATAAGTCTATGGAACTGAAAAGTGTTTGATAATTCAATGAATGAAAATATCAGATATAATTGGTAACGGATATTTTAAATTTTTGCTTATTTTCTTAAGGCTATAGGAAGTCCACACATAAGTTATTTTCTCCATATCCATTGCATACCATTAGAACAGGGAAATTATACTGGCTGTCACTTACTTTCTTTATAACATTCTCTAACATTTTATTCACTTGTGTTTCAACTTCTGACTCATGACAATGAGGTATTTTATATTGTCTTCTGAAAATGGGTTTATTATCATTTAGTTTAATATCGAAGGACTCTACGTTCCTGGAACAACTTAGAGTTACACCTTCTATTGTAACAAGTATATATTGTAAAACGGTACTGTTTGATAATTATTTTATATCACCTTCAATTCGTTTTTTTTCATTACATTTTATATCATTTACAATTAATAGATCACATTCTTTACGTTCACTTTAAATTTCTGTTAGATTATAGATCAATGTCCTCATATGTACTATTTCCGATAATACTCTATTATTTGCTGCAATTACATGGAGATATTTGCTGCATTATCCATAACATTTGATACAGTTTATCCTACTACAATTCCTTCTATCAGTTCATTTTTTAATATCATTACCTTGCATCCATCGACTTTCAAATTTTTATTGAGTTTTACGTTACTTATAACTTTCACATTTCTCTCTAACAGCAAATCATGTTTTTAAGGTGAATATTTATTTTACTACTTTATTTTGGTTTCTTGTGTAACTTCATGCACCTTAGCTTTATCTATAACTTCATTTATGAATTTATTTTTTCCCGTGCTAACCACATTTTTATTTACTTCCATTCTCATTTCATCAATGTCTTTATATCGATTTCTTACATCACTATTTTCGTTTATATTATCATTAGTATGGGTCTAGGCCAGGGGTGGGCAGAAATTTCTTTTCGATTGCCTCAAATAGAGATTTCAGTTCTATGAAATATTTCCTTATTTTCTAATAGAGAATTAAATTTAACGATACACTTAGTTATCTTTTTATAGTTTTTTTCTAATAACATATTAAAGATTGCACCATAGGAGGAAAAGTAAAATCATTCAGATAAGTATAGCTTTATCAAAAAAATTTAACTCTTAATCGAAATTAACATCGATTGAATTAAATCAACTGAGTGAAGGGTTAGTATTTATTCAAGTTATTCTACACTAATGAAGAATAATTTTGTACTCTATCACTAGTTGTGATTCTCATTACATTTGCTAGGTGAGCATCAGTCATCATTATACGCTGTGGATTTTAAACTAATTAAACTTCAAGGTCGAGAATGCCTGCTCACAAATGCCTTGATTAAAAAAAAATATTCTTAGAATGTCTCAAATTACACAATGAAAGCGATACATCTTCAATCTAATACAGCATAAAAAACAATGATATTATTGCTATAGCGAGCAAGTAAGTAAAGTATTGGGTTTGAGTCTTTGAGGTAGAATAACGGACAGATGCATATTTTTTCTTCTTCTATTCTGACGGCCACAAGGCCGAAACACACTCTATTATACAATTGCTCAACAATAAGTAATTGCACTGTTATGTATAATTTCCACATTGTCACTATAAAATAGCAAATCAGCAGGATATACTAATTAAAAAATACCAGAACCAAGCAAAAGGCAAATATATTACGGGACAACAGCAATCACGTACGAAACCTGAAAATAATAAATTAGCATTAAAACTAGTTTTCGGTAATCTAAATAATTTCCTTTTAATGAATTTTTATTTTCTTTGATTAATTAATAAGTTACAATTAATTAATAAGGGTAACTTTCAATAATTTGTAAATAGGTGAGGTGGGCATTGGTGCCATTTGAGTGCCAGAAAGAGCACTCAGTGCCGCAGTTGCCAACCCCGGGTCTAGGCTAATTTTCCGAAAACGAATTTGATGAAACTAAATTTCCCGAAAGCTAATTCGCCGAGACGGATTTTCCGAATACGTGTTTGCCGAATCCCAAATTTGCCGAAAACCAATTTTTTTGAAATAGGGATTTGCCGAAAGACAAATTTTCCGAATGACGAATTTGTCGAAAATCAAATTTAATGTATTTAAAAGATCTTTCTGTGGAACTTTGTAGTTCTCATCATTATATCTTATTAAACATAAAAAAACACATCTTATATGAATATGACATTGCTATTGCTATATAAATTTGTGTTCTGCCAATTGGCATTACAAATAAAAGGTTGATAGAAATCAATAATTTTAACTGAAACAAATTTATTCATGCAAGTTACACTATCGTTGAAGCCAGTGGAGGTATATTGGGAAGATATAAACATAACTAATAATTATGTTATTCATTAGTCTAAGGCTGGGACAAAATGCTTTAAGCATAAGAAAATTATCTTGAGCATATCTATCGTTAGAGCATATTTTTTTATACTCATAAAATAAAGCATATTCTTTTCCCATAAAAAAATATGTTCAGAAAATAGAGCATATTCATTTTCCTAAAAGAATATGCTCATAAAATAAAGCATATTCTTATTCCTAAAAGAATATGCGTTTATCCACAGAAAGGTGGTTGATAAATAAAAGTTATACAAAATTTTCAATTACAAATGTAAGAATAATAAATTGTGTATTTCTGGAAGAACTCTTGTATTAGTAGGTACATTATTGGAACATATAAAGTCACTTCTAGTTAATGGTGTGAAGAGTTGTCATTCACATCTCGCAAACCACATTGTCACCATGCCTAAAATTGAGAAAGTTTAACTTCGAGCAAGATTGCTCTCTGACTTTGAAGATTTGGAAGAGGTTGATGGAGATACGAAATGCAAATTTTGTAACTTGAAGGCAAGAATAATATACAAACGACTATTATTACTAGAGCCTTATATATTCTAAAATAATTTAAAATCTTTCTTGTAATTCAGCATTGCTTATCAAGAAATTATGTTGATTATATTAGACTATATAAATGGTAAATTGCCCTCATAAATTAATTGGTGAGATCACAATGCATTATTGGTTAGTATTTTGCATACTCTATTAACAAATATTAACATTTTAAATTTTTCTCAAATGATCTCCTCTATAGTTAGTTCATATACGAGAATCCTTTTTCATACCAAAACTAGTACACTTGGCTCTTGACAATAATTATATAGCTGTACTTTTTTTTAGCTTCCTGATGAGAAGAGATCGTCAATCTTGCAACATATGAAAACCAAAAAACACAGTATATAAATAAAAAACTAAAGTATGACAATATTCATTTTCCCGTTTGATATTGATTAATAGGGCTGGGACAATATGCTTTTTGATATATGCTTTTTATGCTTTGAAAATATGCTTTTTATGCTTTAAAATATGTTTTTTATGATCAATAGTGTTCCTAATATTATCTTTTAAATTTTAATCAATATCAACCAGGAAAATGAATATTGTTAAACTTTAGTTTTTTTATTTATATATTGTGTTTTTTGGTTTTCATATGTTGCAAGATTGACCATTTCTTCTCATCAGAAACCTAAAAAAAAGTACAGCTATATAATTATTGTCAAAAACCAAGTGCACTAGTTTTGGTATGGAAAAGGATTCTCCTATATAAACTATAGAGGAGATCATTCAAGAAAAATTTAAAATGTTAATATTTGTTAATAGAGTATGCAAAATACTAACTATTAATGCATTGTGATCTCACCAATTAATTTATGAGAGCAATCTACCATTTTTATAGTCTGATATAATCAACATAATTTCTCGATTAGCAATGCTGAATTACAAGAAAGATTTTAAATTATTTTAGAATATATAAGGTTCTAGTAATAATAGTCGTTTGTAAATTATTCTTGCCTTCAAGCTACAAAATTTGCATTTCATGTCTCCATCAACCTCTTCCAAATCTGTAAAGTCAAAGAGCAATCTTGCTCGAAGTTAAACTTTCTCAATTTTAGGCATGGTGTCAATGTGGTTTGCGAGATGTGAATGACGACTCTTCACACCATTAACTAGATGTAATTTCATATTTACCAAAAATGTAGTAATACAAGAATTCTTCCAAAAATACACATTTTATCCATGTTTTCAATAAAATATTAATCATACATTTGTAATTGTAAATTTCGTATAACTTGTTTTTATCATTATGTGGATAAAAGCATATTCTCTTCGGAAAAAGAATATGCTTTATTATATGAGCATATTCCAATTGGAAAAGAATATTAGGCATACTATTGAGCATAAAGCATATTTCAGAGCATAATGAGCATATTTCAGAGCATAAAAAGCATATTTTAGAGCATAAAGAGCATATTTTAGAGCATAAAAAGCATATTTTAGAGCATAAAGAGCATATTTTAGAGCATTAAAAGCATATTTCAGAGCATAAAAATTATTTAGAGCATAAAGAGCATATTTTAGAGCATTAAAAGCATATTTTAAAGCATAAAAAACATATCTCTAAAAGCACATTGTCCCAGCCCTATTCATTACTAACAAAAGCACTATAAATAGATTATTCACCAAAAAATGAATAAACACGTTAGAGTAACACACAATCTAAAGACAAGCCAAATGCTCAAATGAATGAAATAAAACATGTACCTAAAACTGACTGACTGATTCTGACTGAATAAAGCTTGAACGTATTTAAAATAAGAACAAAGACGAAGGATCATTTAGTGATACAAAGATTAACAGTTAGAGATAAAATAATTAAAAGATTAATTTTTTCTTTTTGTATATTTTACATTTTGTTTTAAATAAGTCTTTCGGTAATTTTGACTTTCGGAAAATTGGTCTTTCGGCAAATCTTCACTTCGGCGAATCCGTTTTCGAAAAAATAGTGTATCGGCATATTCGTATTCGGAGAATCCAGTTCGACGAATAAGGGTTCGGCAAATTCGTTTTCGGCAAATTCTTCGGATACCCATTATTATATATGAATCACCTCGTCTTTTTCTTCCTTTTACTATTACAATTATTATTATATATAAATTAGCTCGTCTTCTTCTTCCTTTTACTATTGCAATTCTTTACATCCCTTACATAAGTCAATTATACTAGCACTAATTACAAATTTAAAGATACATTGAATTCGAACTCCAATGACCTTTCAACAATTAACATCTTAGGTTTAAACTCAACAGCTCATATACCTGAAGTTTCTATCATATATCTGAAGTTTCTATCATATACCTGAAGTTTCTATCATATATCTGAAGTTTCTATCATATATCTGAAGTTTTCCATAGCTTAAGTAGGAAAAGGTATTCGGATTAAGATCTATACTACTATAGCCTGATTGGCTCACATGTAAATCTGTGAGGCTTACGTCCTAATTCTACAGAGTTTAACTATATGCCTTTTCAATATATCTTACAATATTTCTCATTTTGACTAAGTCTCTCACTCTAACACTTCTATAAAATACTTCATTGTTTTCTAATCTTTAACGATAGGTATACTCTAAAGAGTTTCTAATGAGTTTATATTATCTAAGTTGGAGCATTTAAAAGTGCACCACACGATGTGTTCAAAATTTTGTAACATTCATAACCAAATAATGTTTCAAAAAGTGATTGACAGATTTCCGCCTGGCCGTTTTCCACCTGACTAATTTCCGTGTACCATCAAGAGAGTGTAGACGAAATGAGTTGTATTTTTTAAAGGTATTCTTCACTCTAAAAAAATTATTGATGTTCTAAAGTTTTTTAAACTAAGTTCAGATTACGTATAACAGTTAACAGAAAAGAAAAGAAAATAACGTATAACAGAGCAGAAAAAGAAAGAAAAGAAAAGCATAATTAATTATATGAGAAATATACTCAATCAACCTTCGCAGTTCACCTTAGGGATATAGGTACGCTGTAGATGCAATATATTTTAGGGTAATGGTATTTAGGTAGCGGTATAGCTAGCCATTTATGATAGGTACATCAGCTTTATTATGGTTTTGACTTATTTTCTGAAGTATCTTAGTCTTTTTGTTCGCTTAGAAAGTCGGATGGTAGTACAAAACCCATCAGAATAAATTATATTACGTAATATTATAAATATATCGAACCAAATTTGAAATAGTTTGCAGTACCAGTAACCTTAGATCTAATGAATAGAGAAATAAAAAAATAGAGTAGAGGCAACCTTTAAAAGATGTGCAAAAACTTTAAATAGAGTACAATACCGAAAATAGTGTAGCAAGACCTTAAATAATGTACCAGAACTTCTAAGGTGTACTAGAAATATATGATATACAGTATATACCAGAACATAAAATAGTCTACCAGAACTTTAATCTTCCTGGACATTTAATGATGTACCAGTACTATAAATGATGTACTAGTACTATAAATGATGTACCAGTACTATAAATGATGTACCAGTACTATACATGATATACCAGTACTATAAATGATGTACCAGTACTATAAATGATGTACCAGTACTATAAATGATGTACCAGTACTATAAATTATGTATCAGTACTATAAATGATGTACCAGTACTATAAACGATGAACCAGTACTATAAATGATGTACCACTACTATAAATTATGTACCAGTACTATAAATGATGTACCAGTACTATAAATTATGTACCACTACTATAAATGATGTACCAGTACTATAAATTATGTACCAGTACTATAAATGATGTACCAGTACTATAAATTATGTACCAGTACTATAAATGATGTACCACTACTATAAATTATGTACCAGTACTATAAATGATGTACCAGTACTATAAATGATGTACCAGTACTATAAACGATGAACCAGTACTATAAATGATGTACCACTACTATAAATTATGTACCAGTACTATAAATGATGTACCACTACTATAAATTATGTACCAGTACTATAAATGATGTACCAGTACTATAAATTATGTATCAGTACTATAAATGATGTACCAGTACTATAAAAGATGAACCAGTACTATAAATGATGTACCAGTACTATAAATTATGTATCAGTACTATAAATGATGTACCAGTACTATAAACGATGAACCAG
>CANNZV010004135.1:0-46690 GCA_947561585.1 Caprella mutica
CTCATATCTCAATACTAAATAGATTGTTAATTAATATTAATAAACTTTAGGATATATAGCTTAAATAGAAAGACGGTATCCAACATACAACCATTGGTCATAAAATTCATTGTCAGGTCCAGGTTTTTCCACCCTTCTCCTGATGATGAATAGAAATCTTTCTATTCGAAAGCTTGATATCTGAAAAAACCTTCAACGCAGAGTTTAAATAACCTCTAATATTAGTTTTTCTTATATGACCGAAGATGTGAAACTGACCGATAATTCGTAATTTACCCTATCTTTTTTTCTTCTTCTATTTTCTTAGTTTTTCACACAAAGTGCAAAGAACTACATACAAATTGACAAAAATAACTAGCAAATTCATTAGCTATGAACTATAATTTTTTTGTTATTAAATGGTAAAATATCATATTTAAAGAAATCATTAGGTATCTAAACCTATATGGTATAATATTCATGATCATTTTATTTTGTACTGATTATGAGGGTAGGGTCCGGGTTATCGGACTGTTCCTCATTTTCGATCGTATAAAATAAAGTTAAATAATTAGTATTATATTCGTTCATTGATCGAAATTATGTAACCGTTCAATAATATGTAACTTTCCCGGAGACCAGACTGTCTTCAGGGCTACTAGACATACACCTGGTCTTCATTTCCTCTCACCCCTCCTACAGGTAAATGGGGGGTGAGGGGTTAGTACATTGTGCTGGTGACTGAGTTGATGTCGTGATGGAAGGTGTTTGGTAGGTACTGGTAATACTGGTAAATTAGTACACTGTCCTAACAACATGAATATGAACCAACACTATACACTGTATGTCCCATTAAATGTATACTGTATGTCCCACTAAAAGTATACTGTATGTCCCACTAAAAGTATACTGTATGTCCCACTAAAAGTATACTGTATGTCCCACTAAAAGTATACTGTATGTCCCACTAAAAGTATACTGTATGTCCCACTAAAAGTATACTGTATGTCCCACTAAATGTATACTGTATGTCCCACTAAATGTATACTGTATGTCCCACTAAAAGTATACTGTATGTCCCACTAAATGTATACTGTATGTCCCACTAAAAGTATACTGTATGTCCCACTAAAAGTATACTGTATGTCCCACTAAAAGTATACTGTATGTCCCACTAAAAGTATACTGTATGTCCCACTAAAAGTATACTGTATGCCCCAATAAAAGTATACTGTATGCCCCACTAAAAGTATACTGTATGTCGCACTAAAAGTATACTGTATGTCCCACTAAATGTATACTGTATGTCCCACTAAATGTATACTGTATGTCCCACTAAAAGTATACTGTATGTCCCACTAAAAGTATACTGTATGTCCCACTGAAAGTATACTGTATGTCCCACTAAAAGTATACTGTATGTCCCACTAAATGTATACTGTATGTCCCACTAAATGTATACTGTATGTCCCACTAAATGTATACTGTATGTCCCACTAAATGTATACTGTATGTCCCACTAAAAGTATACTGTATGTCCCACTAAATGTATACTGTATGTCCCACTAAATGTATACTGTATGTCCCACTAAAAGTATACTGTATGTCCCACTAAATGTATACTGTATGTCCCACTAAAAGTATACTGTATGTCCCACTAAATGTATACTGTATGCCCCACTAAATGTATACTGTATGTCCCACTAAAAGTATACTGTATGTCCCACTAAATGTATACTGTATGCCCCACTAAATGTATACTGTATGTCCCACTAAAAGTATACTGTATGTCCCACTAAATGTATACTGTATGTCCCACTAAAAGTATACTGTATGTCCCACTAAATGTATACTGTATGTCCCACTAAATGTATACTGTATGTCCCACTAAATGTATATAGAAATATAAGTAGAAATATATCTATGCAGTAGTTTGTATCTTTAATGCTAGCTTTTTACCTCTATCATCAATAATATAAAATTGTTCTCCCGGAAAATTAATACTAAATTTTTGTTAAATTTTCCTCCAAGTGGCTCTAAATCCTCTAATATTAAAAAGGTTGAACTGAAACTAACGAACAAACGAGTTGTGTTGGTGTGAAAATTACAATTGTATAATGTACCATATGTGGTACACGTTTCTGTAAAGGACTAACGTGTGCTATATTCAAACGTCTTAGTTATTTTTCATCTCTCTCTATTGCGTCCTAAGCACTTAATCAACCCTAATTCAACCTTAACCATTTAATCAACCCTCTGTTAAAGCAACCATTTAACCCACCTCTCCAGATATGATGTTACACTACTAATTTTTCAACCATATTAAAGGGTTGCCTGGTTGAGACAATTTGTTTGGTCATATCAACCATGTGCAGGTTCATCTTAACCATCTGGTATGGTTTATTTAACTTTTAAACTATATTAAACTCTAAATAATAATAAAAATAAATGAAGAAAAATTTATAAAAAATATTTTGTAAGACGATTTATTTTTCTATCAGAAATAATTTCATCTTTTTTGTTTTTATCTTCTTGATACTTTTCCGAATTTTAGAAAATTGTGCTTAAAATTTATTGATTTTGTAGTCAAACTTTCCTTTTAGAGAGAAAATATGCAATTTTGTTTGCTTTAAAAAAAAAGTCCTGTGATATATTTTCGTAAAAATATGTATCTTTTATTTTCATTAATATATTATAATCTATGAATAGAATATATTCTTTTGTTTTCTCTCTTGATTTCAATGTTTCTTTTAGTTTAAATTTAAAATACTTCTTATTTATGCAGCGTGGATGTCAAATCATTATTATTTTTTATAAATATGTAGATGTATAAGCATACAGTAATTATTTAGCTTCTTCCAAATACTCAGTCCTTTTGTTCAAAACCTTCTACCTCTTATTTTTATATCCTAATTTTACATTTTCTAATTTTATTACAAACAAACCATCTGATATTAAGATGAGAATCTCTCTCAATCTTCTATGGCCCCACCATAACTTCCTACCTATAGGTATTCTCTCTCAATCTTCTATGGCCCCACCATAACTTCCTACCTTGGTATTTTTTCTTAAATTAATTGAAGTACACATATTTATTTAATATTCGCACTAAATACATTATAACAAATGGTATTCTAGGAAATTTCGGTCTTGGAAAATTCTGTCTCAGTTAATAACGGTGTTATTAAAGACCAATAATAGAAAAAATTAAAATTATGAGTACTAAAATGTGTAGTTTATTTATTAAAAGGGGATAGCATCATTAACTGTTGTGAAATGATACGTAGCATTAGTAATTTTGACATGTTTTGACATTTATTTATCATGTTTGGTCTTGGAATATTCGGTCTCAGCTATAAATAAAACCTATGAATTAGATGTGTCGAACCCCGGACCCCCCTGCCTGGTCATTAAACTATCATGAAGTGTGCAGTACATCAAACTAGCGGATACAACAAACTACATAACGGTCATTTATAATTCCGAGACCGAAATTTCCAGCCACCAACAAATATATATCTGATCTTCTATGGCCCCACCATAATTCTCTACCTAGTCTCCTAAATAGCCACCTAGTGCCCAAACTATGGGTTAGGACTCTGACACACAGCCTAGAGGTTTGAAATTACAATACTAGTTGCCAAACCGTATATTTATCACTTCTTGGTCTACTTTATCCGACTCCATATGCATATCATTGCTATGTTAGTAGAAAACTGTAAAATTACATTATATATTTATTATCCTCTATTAGTGTGTATTCTATATCTGACTGGTGATCTCTTCGTTAGTTTTTATAAAGCATATTATATGAACTAAAGTTATTCCTATTTTTAATTAAGGATTTTCCAACGTACGCTTAAAAAGTATTATATATAGAAACATTGATACGAATTCAAACACTGTATAGTAAAATATTATCGTTTATAATTATCGTTTATCGTTATCGTTATGATTATTCAATTAACAATTGTATAAAATTGTTAATTGAATAATGATTTACGGTTCGTTCCTTGAAATATAACATATATGTTATATTTAATATGTGTTATATCTGAAGCCACGAACCACAAGTCTGGATAGGTAAATTGCATCAATATTGATACCATTGAGAACACGTTATTCTTAACGGGCAAGTACGCTAGTTACCACAGGCGTAGTCTAGTTGTAGATTTTTTCTCGTAGGGTTCACTTTACCGTAGCTGTTGCCCACAGGTTCTAATTTTCACCTCTGATAAGTTAATCAAAATACAGAGGAGGCAAGGGAAGAACGGTACACAGGTGTACCATTCCGTAGTTATTGTGACGAATGGTACACAGTGGATGGTGAATTGACTAATTGTTATAGTCACAGTGATATGGAAAAGTGAGAGGTAGGCAAATATTGGGTCTTTTTGACCCACAAAAGTTGAAGAAAATGCAATTATTGGGTCTTTTTGACCCACAAAAGTTGAAGAAAATGCAATTATTGGGTCTTTTTGACCCACAAAAGTTGAAGAAAATGCAATTATTGGGTCTTTTTGACCCACAAAAGTTGAAGAAAATGCAATTATTGGGTCTTTTTGACCCACAAAAGTTTAGGAAAGTGCAATTAATGGGTCATTTTGACCCACAAAAGTTTAGGAAAAATGAGAAGGTGGGACAAATTAATATTTTTTTTAATAATTGGAATTATTTAAATATCGAATTTATTTATTTTTACTAAATTTAATTTAAATATTTTTATTAATTCAATAAATTGAATAATGATAATCCATCTTAAATCATAAATAATTATTTTACTAAATACATACTTTTTTAAATAAATAAATTGAAATAATGATAATTTTTCATTTATCTATTTTACTGAGTAACAATTATTAATTATTTACCTTTCCTTCCTTTAATTCGCTAATGTGTTTCT
Source organism: Caprella mutica (assembly GCA_947561585.1). Lineage (NCBI taxonomy): Eukaryota > Metazoa > Arthropoda > Malacostraca > Amphipoda > Caprellidae > Caprella > Caprella mutica. Next base: position 4,883 of record CANNZV010004135.1, read on the forward strand.
CCCTTTCTCCTCTAATTTGCCTGTTTTCCAAATTTCCCCAATTTTCTCCCCTGGGGAAAGTCTGATAATTACTCAACATTACATTCTGCAGCTTATAACTCATTATTTCAATTAACAAACCTTATATTAGTTCACTTTGAAATATTATTTCAAGTGAAAGTGAAGAAAAACAACAAAAATGTGTAAGAATTAAATTAGCCAGAAATGTACAATATTTATATTTTCGATCGTATTAGAAAAAGATTTATAATAATTATTATTTAACTGATTGATTTAATTGGTATGCACGATATCTGTAGAGAGTAGCTTTTCTGCATCCATGAGCATTGTCACAAACTGGTGGTAGGTGACATTGTTCCTGGAGTAGCTTTACTGCATCCATGAGTATTGTCACTGACTGGTGGTAAGTGACTTTGTTCATGGAGCCACTTTCCTTTCTGACTGCTTCCTCAAGTCCCTTGTATTTAATTCCCTTTTGAAGTCAGCGATATGGCCTTTGGTTCCGAAACAGACGTTAAACCCCCCTTAAATAAATTAATATTTTTCTTTTATAGATATGAAGTTAGCTAAACTTCTTCATCATCCACCTAACAATATATTCATTCATTTTTTTTATCTTTCTTATCTCACTTTCGTTATCTTTCACTAAATCTACAGCAGTCATTTTTCAAAGTCTAGTTCAGTAAACAAGCTAGTTAGCACTACTGTCAAATTTTCGTGTATTAGTTAGCGTACATAGCGGTTGAACGCTTCTATATTTTTCTTGGTTACTTGACCAAGTCATTATTCAACTTGTCGTACCCTCTATACTCTCAAGAACTTAAGGTAAATGTTAAGTTAACGAACTGGCACAGTTACCGTTCACCTCCTATATTTCCATTATTTATTTTTAAAACTACGAAGGGTTCGACGATGGAGCTGATGTGGTTCAGTACATCAAATAAGGTTAAGAGCCATAGACACACTTTGGCAGTGTAGTCCCCTTCATCAAGATTAGTACCTACCACATTAACAGGTTCCAAAGCCGTAGTGAAGTATGACTTTGTTGATGGCTATGACAGAGACTTATAGGCTAACTGTTGTGCCATTACCATGCCTTGTTGAGAATCAATGTGAGTCAAGCCATTGGAAGTAGTGAAAAATGTGGTAAAAAGGAGTGGAAATATTCAAATTAGGGTACACACTAGGTATGATATTAAACACTGCTTTAATACAACAGTGTTCAGTTTTTGATACTTTCTGATTCAACTTTTTGTTTCTAGTTACCTAGCTGGTGTTTTATAAAATGATTTAATTTTGAAATGAAGTAAGATCCAGTTAAAAAAATGTTATAGGTCACTATTAAATAGCTTGGCTTAAATAACTATTATTTATTTGTATATCCATTATATTAAATCGAAATAGACGCAGCAGAAGGCGCTACAGTCATCAACAGTCGAACGTTGACCAACAGTTTTCCAGTAACATTTGTTTACCCTTTTTTAACAAAAAATATAGTTTCACACTTTGCACTTGAACTAACTAAACTAAAGGTTTAGTTTAAAGAGTTATAGGATTAACGGTCTTCAAATCTGGGTAAAGTGAAAATATTGAAGTCATGCATGTGTTATAATGTGTTATAATTCACTATAGCTTAACCACTACCACAGTACTAAGTACCCTCTCTAAGGGTATTACCAGTCCAACCCAAATCACCACACTAAATCACCACACTAAATCACCACACTAAATCGCCACACTAAATCGCCACACTAAATCGCCACACTAAATCGCCACACTAAATCGCCACACTAAATCACCACACTAAATCACCACACTAAATCGCCACACTAAATCGCCACATTGTACATAGTTTATCAACTGCAATATGTAGGGTTGATGTTACATGCAACTTCAAATTGTTTTTCAACCTTGTTACGTGTTTTTTCTTTTCTGCGGTTTTATCGGGTACCTAACCTACTTTTGATTGGGGTTGTACATTCATCTGTACGGTTGTTAATGTTTTTTACTTTGTGTAGTGACTGTCGAAAATGGGAATTTTATCATATTGATATAATATTACGGTATAGTTTAGGAAAATCAGTGATTTTTTAGTTCCAAAAAATAAATCTAACCTATACAATAATCAGAATTATTATATTAGTCCCTTTAATATAACATTTTTATTGGAATTTAAATTTTTGATGTTTAATATATTCATGTATCATATTTCTCAATGAAAAGCGTATCTATAATGATTTCATTCACAATTTACTAATTTCACATTTGCAATAAAGAATTTTACTAATTTTAATGTTTGTAGATATTTTAAAATTGGTCTGGGTACACGATGATGACAAGTTTGTAACATTTGAAAAATTAGAAAATTAGAAACTGTGATTTGTGAAATTAGGTAGCAACATGCGCAGACCTGTGAAGATAATATTCATTCCATCACTCCTACATGTTCTGAAGTTATCCCTATGTAAAACTTAATTATTTTTTTTATTAAATGTTTTTTTTTCCATTCTCAGTATTCCCATAAATTTTGATATTAATTTTCATTAGTATATACTTTTTTTTTGTTAGATATAATTGTTATATTATTTATCATAGACAAGTATAATGTGAACATTATTTCGTTTATTATATATATATATATATAGCATATTCAATTATTTTGACGTAGCTTCTAACACATACCTAATAGAAGGTGAAATCCGATATATAATTATTTCATAAATTGAAATGTCACACTCTTTCTTCTTTCGTTTTCTAAATTTTCTTTACACCAAAAGTTTCTCCAAATCAAAAACAGAGAAATTTACGCTTTAATTCTATGGGGAAATTAAACTACAGGTAAACTTGAGAGTTCAATTAAAGGGTTATAAACACAGTAAATAAATAGAGAAGTATACAAAGTACATTATTGGAACATCCGAAAATACTTAGACGTGACCACGATTAAAACGAGTGACGTCACACAGAGTATTTTCAATTTGCTTTTAAATACTAATTGTTCTATTATTCAGTTAAATGTTCATTTTCATGTAAATTAACTTACTTAAAATTGTTAACGTTTTACACTCTATTCACTTATAATATTCACCTAATAATACTTATAATATTTGACAGTACTCTGTATGACGTCATTTGTTTACATCGTTTCTGAAGAACGGATCAAGTTCACCGTCAATGAATTCGAAACTTAGCATACCTCTCTATTTACTATGTTTCTAGTAACAATAAATAATTACAAATAAATAGCATAGTATATTTGAATAGTGGTGATATTAACATACCGAAAAAGCTTGCCCCAGTTATTATAATTAATTACTGTTTCGTAATTCTTCATAGACTGCTTCGATATATTCAATACTCACTATGTTGAATATTCACTATGTTGAATACTCACTATGTTGAATACTCACTATGTTGAATACTCACTATGTTGAATACTCACTATGTTCAATACTCACTATGTTGAATATTCGCTATATTGAATAGACGCTATGTTGAATACTCGCTATGTTGAATACTCGCTATGTTGAATACTCGCTATGTTGAATACTCGCTATGTTGAATACTCACTATGTTGAATACTCACTATGTTGAATACTCACTATGTTGAATACTCACTATGTTGAATACTCGCTATGTTGAATACTCGCTGTGTTGAATACTCGCTATGTTGAATACTCGCTATGTTGAATACTCGCTGTGTTGAATACTCGCTGTGTTGAATACTCGCTGTGTTGAATACTCGCTTTGTTGAATACTCGCTATGTTGAATACTCGCTATGTTGAATACTCGCTATGTTGAATACTCGCTGTGTTGAATACTCGCTGTGTTGAATACTCGCTATGTTGAATACTCGCTATGTTGAATACTCGCTTTGTTGAATACTCACTATGTTGAATACTCGCTTTGTTGAATACTCGCTTTGTTGAATACTCGCTTTGTTGAATACTCGCTATGTTGAATACTCGCTTTGTTGAATACTCGCTTTGTTGAATACTCGCTATGTTGAATATTCGCTATGTTGAATACTCGCTATGTTGAATACTCGCTTTGTTGAATACTCACTATGTTGAATACTCGCTATGTTGAATACTCGCTATGTTGAATACTCGCTATGTTGAATACTCGCTGTGTTGAATACTCGCTATGTTGAATACTCGCTTTGTTGAATACTCGCTATGTTGAATACTCTCTTTGTTGAATACTCGCTTTGTTGAATGCTCGCTATGTTGAATACTCGCTTTGTTGAATACTCGCTATGTTGAATACTCGCTATGTTGAATATTCGCTATGTTGAATACTCGCTTTGTTGAATACTCACTATGTTGAATACTCGCTATGTTGAATACTCGCTATGTTGAATATTCGCTTTGTTGAATATTCGCTTTGTTGAATACTCGCTATGTTGAATACTCGCTATGTTGAATACTCGCTTTGTTGAATACTCGCTTTGTTGAATACTCACTATGTTGAATACTCGCTACGTTGAATAAACGCTATGTTGAATACTCGCTATGTTGAATACTCGCTTTGTTGAATACTCGCTTTGTTGAATACTCGCTATGTTGAATACTCACTATGTTGAATACTCACTATGTTGAATACTCACTATGTTGAATACTCGCTATGTTGAATACTCGCTATGTTGAATACTCGCTATGTTGAATATTCGCTATGTTGAATACTCGCTATGTTGGATATTCATCATGTTGAATATTACCTAACTATGTCGCTGTCTCCAGTTATCATATATCGAAGTTTGACTGAAATGCGATTTGCGGCATCGAGAACACAAAGTATATAAATAACTACCTATATACTTTTATTGATGGGTTGTGTCTATGTATAATAATTGTACATACCCTACAGATATGATAATGTAATGTAGATACATTATAAGTAACCTAGATGCATTTATTCTGTATCCTGGATGCATTTATTCTGTATTCTAGATACAATATGGACAATTGGACATCCTAGGTAGCATAAATATATCAAATTGTTTAGTTATTTATCAGAGTGAGAAAGAAAATTAAATCAATAATTAACATTATTCCAATTTTCATAGATTTATAAATATGTCATTTTTACTTGTTTAATTTTTCGCTAACGGACACAGTTTTCTAATTTTCTATAAATTTCAAATCTTACAAATTTGTCATCGTGTACCCAGACCAATTTTAAAATATCTACAAACATTACAATTAGTAAAGTTTATTAAATGTGAAATTAGTAAAGTGTCAAAAAATCATTATAGACTTTTTTTTGGCTGTAGATGTAGGCCAGTACTGTACCTACCTTTTTAATGTTGATGAAAAACTATTTGCAGTTTCATGAAACATAAGATAGAGTAAAGGATCAATACTGGTGACAAATAAGGTCTGCATTTTATAGTTTTGTGCAAGATTAGATGTAGATACGTTAGTAATTCCTACCTTGAATAGTCAAAAAACATGTACAGACACACAGCGATAAAATGACTGTAGTGATGTCTAAGACTAACCAGTAGACTAGTTAAGACTTACTAAGACTAGTACTAAGATGTCTCAGGCTAACCAGTAGACTAGTTAAGACTTACTAAGACTAGTACCAAGATGTCTAAGACTAACTAGTAGACTAGTTAAGACTTACTAAGACTAGTACCAAGATGTCTCAGACTAACCAATAGACTAGTTAAGACTTACTAAGACTAGTACTAAGATGTCTCAGACTAACCAGTAGACTAGTTAAGACTTACTAAGACTAGTACTAAGATGTCTAAGACTAACCAATAGACTAGTTAAGACTTACTAAGACTAGTACTAAGATGTCTCAGACTAACTAGTAGCCTAGTTAAGACTTACTAAGACTAGTACTAAGATGTCTAAGACTAACCAATAGACTAGTTAAGACTTACTAAGACTAGTACTAAGATGTCTAAGACTAACTAGTAGCCTAGTTAAGACTTACTAAGACTAGTACTAAGATGTTTAAGACTAACTAGTAGACTAGTTAAGACTTACTAAGACTAGTACTAAGATGTTCAAGATCAGTTAAAAATTTGAACACAAAGTTTGGTTCGGTATAAATAATTTTAAAGGTTTAAATTTTCTCCTTACAATAAAAAGTATGGAACAATAATAAAATTATATAAACAAACGTTGCATTTTAGTATATTTTGAAGGGAAATTTACATCGGGATGAGGAAATTCTGGTTACTTGGAGCCACTTTCCTCTCTGACTGCTTCTTCCAGTCCCTTGTATTTAGTTTCCTTTTGGAGTCTGCGATATGGCCTTTGGTTCCGAAACAGACGTTAAACCCCTAATAAATTAATTAATTAGGGTTAGTTCCTAGTTATCGGACGGTTTCACATTATTGAACATGTAAGAAAAATATACAATTAAATATTCTCCAGTTAAATTATGATATATTTTTTCCTCAGATCGTAAATGTGGAACTGTCCAACAACTCGTAACTTACCCTACATCTCAATAATGTTCACTTTGTCTTTAGTAGATTTTATCTACTGAATTAGAAGCACTTAGCGTCATATAGAAAATAGGCTGAGTCACCTTACCAGAGAGCTCTGGTGGGGAATTTAATGAATTAAAGAGGTTATAGTGTAAGTAACTAAAGAGTTTTTAAATAAGTAACTATAAGAGTTAAGTAACTAAATAATAATTAAATAAGTAACTGTAAGAGCTAAGTAACTAAATAATAATTAAATAAGTAACTGTAAGAGCTAAGTAACTAAATAATAATTAAATAAGTAACTGTAAGAGCTAAGTAACTAAATAATAATTAAATAAGTAACTGTAAGAGCTAAGTAACTAAATAATAATTAAATAAGTAACTGTAAGAGCTAAGTAACTAAATAATAATTAAATAAGTAACTGTAAGAGCTAAGTAACTAAATAATAATTAAATAAGTAACTGTAAGAGCTAAGTAACTAAATAATAATTAAATAAGTAACTGTAAGAGCTAAGTAACTAAATAATAATTAAATAAGTAACTGTAAGAGCTAAGTAACTAAATAATAATTAAATAAGTAACTGTAAGAGTTAAGTAACTAAATAATAATTAAATAAGTAACTGTAAGAGCTAAGTAACTAAATAATAATTAAATAAGTAACTGTAAGAGCTAAGTAACTAAATAATAATTAAATAAGTAACTGTAAGAGCTAAGTAACTAAATAATAATTAAATAAGTAACTGTAAGAGCTAAGTAACTAAATAATAATTAAATAAGTAACTGTAAGAGCTAAGTAACTAAATAATAATTAAATAAGTAACTGTAAGAGCTAAGTAACTAAATAATAATTAAATAAGTAACTGTAAGAGTTAAGTAACTAAATAATAATTAAATAAGTAACTGTAAGAGTTAAGTAACTAAATAATAATTAAATAAGTAACTGTAAGAGCTACGTAACTAAATAATAATTAAATAAGTAACTGTAAGAGCTAAGTAACTAAATAATAATTAAATAAGTAACTGTAAGAGCTAAGTAACTAAATAATAATTAAATAAGTAACTGTAAGAGCTAAGTAACTAAATAATAATTAAATAAGTAACTGTAAGAGTTAAGTAACTAAATAATAATTAAATAAGTAACTGTAAGAGCTAAGTAACTAAATAATAATTAAATAAGTAACTGTAAGAGTTAAGTAACTAAATAATAATTAAATAAGTAACTGTAAGAGCTACGTAACTAAATAATAATTAAATAAGTAACTGTAAGAGCTAAGTAACTAAATAATAATTAAATAAGTAACTGTAAGAGCTAAGTAACTAAATAATAATTAAATAAGTAACTGTAAGAGTTAAGTAACTAAATAATAATTAAATAAGTAACTGTAAGAGCTAAGTAACTAAATAATAATTAAATAAGTAACTGTAAGAGTTAAGTAACTAAATAATAATTAAATAAGTAACTGTAAGAGCTAAGTAACTAAATAATAATTAAATAAGTAACTGTAAGAGCTAAGTAACTAAATAATAATTAAATAAGTAACTGTAAGAGCTAAGTAACTAAATAATAATTAAATAAGTAACTGTAAGAGCTAAGTAACTAAATAATAATTAAATAAGTAACTGTAAGAGTTAAGTAACTAAATAATAATTAAATAAGTAACTGTAAGAGCTAAGTAACTAAATAATAATTAAATAAGTAACTGTAAGAGCTAAGTAACTAAATAATAATTAAATAAGTAACTGTAAGAGCTAAGTAACTAAATAATAATTAAATAAGTAACTGTAAGAGTTAAGTAACTAAATAATAATTAAATAAGTAACTGTAAGAGCTAAGTAACTAAATAATAATTAAATAAGTAACTGTAAGAGCTAAGTAACTAAATAATAATTAAATAAGTAACTGTAAGAGTTAAGTAACTAAATAATAATTAAATAAGTAACTGTAAGAGCTAAGTAACTAAATAATAATTAAATAAGTAACTGTAAGAGCTAAGTAACTAAATAATAATTAAATAAGTAACTGTAAGAGTTAAGTAACTAAATAATAATTAAATAAGTAACTGTAAGAGCTAAGTAACTAAATAATAATTAAATAAGTAACTGTAAGAGCTAAGTAACTAAATAATAATTAAATAAGTAACTGTAAGAGTTAAGTAACTAAATAATAATTAAATAAGTAACTGTAAGAGCTAAGTAACTAAATAATAATTAAATAAGTAACTGTAAGAGCTAAGTAACTAAATAATAATTAAATAAGTAACTGTAAGAGTTAAGTAACTAAATAATAATTAAATAAGTAACTGTAAGAGCTAAGTAACTAAATAATAATTAAATAAGTAACTGTAAGAGCTAAGTAACTATATAGTATTTAAATAATGAACTGTATTAATATTAGATGTAAAATTTAACGTGATTTAATTTTATTCAACTGGTTATTTTAAAATCATTATATATTATTTTTATATGATCGAAAGTGTGGAACCGTTCGATAACCCGGAACTTACCCTAGTTTACTGTTCGAAAATTTAATTCTGCACTTAATTAATTGATATTATTATTTATTATAAATATGTATTTTATATTAAATTTCAATTCATATTTATTATTTCACACGTAAGTAAGTTTAAATAAATAATTATTAACATAATTTATTTTTTCAAATATTGTATATAGTCAAAATCTGATTAGGTAATTTCTAAATATTTCTAGGAATAATAATAATTAATAAAACTCAATTCCTTCAAACCATAAAAAAAATCCAAACTGTCATTAATTGACAGTCATCAAACTAAAGGGGCCGTACACACGTACGGTTTTTTAAGTCTTTCCACCAGACTTTTTGCTAAGCTATTTATTTCAGTTGGTATCCATGATACCTGTAGGTATCCTGGATACCAACTACAATAAATAATTATTATATAGTTCTTTCTTATATTCTTGTTGAAAAAGTAGGAGGAGCTTAGCAAAAAGTCTGGTGGAAAGACTTGAAAAACCCTACGTGTGTACGGCCCTTTAGATCAACTTGATTTGATTATTCCTGGCATGTTCTCTTTTTTCATCAACCAATTAAATCTCATTACTTCTCATAACTCGCTGATTGGTTTAATGAGCACATACTTATTATTATGAGGTAACCAATTCATAGGTTAGTACACCGGGTACAGTTACCCAGTAATTGCCCACAGACTCTAATGGGGGTGTGTATGTTCTGCGCCATTTGCCGATTTGCTCAATCTCGAGAATGCACTGCGCCTTTTTAAACCTCCAATGCCGTACGTGAGTTAATATCTTCCTTTTATTTATTATGAAGTCTAATACTAGTATATTGGTATAGAGGGGACCTGTCCCCCCCCCCCTGCGCAGGTCCCAACAACAAACTGGCGAATACAACAAACTACATAACGGATTCAGAGGTATATATTCCAAGCCCATTCTCTACGTATTCCGTATATATTCTCTATGTGTCTACATATTCTCTGCACATTCCCTACATATACCTTTCGCATTCCCTACTTATTCCCTGCGTATTCCCTACTTATTCCCTGCGTATTCCCTACTTATTCCCTGCGTATTCCCTACTTATTCCCTGCGTATTCCCTACTTATTCCCTGCGTATTCCCTACTTATTCTCTGCACATTCCCTACTTATTCTCTGCACATTCCCTACATATACCTTTCGCATTCCCTACTTATTCCCTGCGTATTCCCTACGCATTCCCTACTTATTCCCTACGCATTCCCTACATATACCTTCTGAATTCCCTACGTATTACCTGTCCAATAATAACGACAATTTGTTTTTTCATGCCGTTACAGCAGATAACTCAATAGGTTTACTTTTACTTTCGTAGATGATTGATTGGAGTGAATTAAGTGACTGGAATAGTTACTGTCATTGAGTTACAGTTTATTGTACAGATGAATGCCATAGAGGAGTCTATTGTAAAATAATCATTGTGTATAAATATCAGCATTTTATTCAAATTATTAAAATGTTGAAGAACATAAAATCTCTGCAATAAGAAACTTACATGTATAACACTTTAAAATATTATATTAGTCACTTTTTTTTTGTCAATTAATAATTAGCCATTCAATTAATACTTGTTCATGGAGTAGCTTTACTGCATCCATGAGCATTGTCACTGACTGGTGGTAGGTGACTTTGTTCATGGAGTAGCTTTACTGCATCCATGAGTATTGTCACTGACTGGTGGTAGGTGACTTTGTTCATGGAGTAGCTTTTCTGCATCCATGAGCTTTGTCACTGACTGGTGGTAGGTGACTTTGTTCATGGAGTAGCTTTTCTGCATCCATGAGCTTTGTCACTGACTGGTGGTAGGTGACTTTGTTCATGGAGTAGCTTTTCTGCATCCATGAGCATTGTCACTGACTGGTGGTAGGTGACTTTGTTCATGGAGTAGCTTTTCTGCATCCATGAGCTTTGTCACTGACTGGTGGTAGGTGACTTTGTTCATGGAGTAGCTTTTCTGCATCCATGAGCTTTGTCACTGACTGGTGGTAGGTGACTTTGTTCATGGAGTAGCTTTTCTGCATCCATGAGCTTTGTCACTGACTGGTGGTAGGTGACTTTGTTCATGGAGTAGCTTTTCTGCATCCATGAGCTTTGTCACTGACTGGTGGTAGGTGACTTTGTTCATGGAGTAGCTTTTCTGCATCCATGAGCTTTGTCACTGACTGGTGGTAGGTGACTTTGTTCATGGAGTAGCTTTTCTGCATCCATGAGCTTTGTCACTGACTGGTGGTAGGTGACTTTGTTCACGGAGCCACTTTCTGACTGCTTCTTCCAGTCCCTTGTACTTAATATCTTTTTGTCGTTAGTAATATGGCCTTTGGTTCCAATTTTGACGTTAAACCCAACTAAATTAATTAATTATTAATAATTATTCCATTAATTATATAATTATTCACACTAGTTCATAGAAAAATAATAGTGGGACATTTAATGGGAATCTTCTATGGCCCCACCATAATTCTCCTCTCAATCTTCTATGGCCCCACCATAATTCTCCTCTCAATCTTCTATGGCCCCACCATAACTACCCCTTTCAATCCTCTATGACCCCACCACAATTCTCCTCTCTATCTTCTATGGCCCCACCATAACTTCCCCACTGGGTTTTCTTCACTTTCCTTTTCTATACTTCATCTGTCCGGTAGTTCGTCACACGTAGCCATTGTTCATTTTCCTTATTAACATTTCTAAGATGTAATAACATAAAAAAACCTATATTAACAATTCTGACATGTAATAGCATGTATAACTGCTAAGAATGCGAAAGACAATCTTTTAATGGCTACTTTTTACTTACCGGTAAATTATACTTAAAGGTGACTGTAATTTCTATAGTTTGATTAAAAGGTCATTATGTTTTTTATTTGATATGGAATGGTGTTTGTAATTACCGTAATTGATGCTTTATTGATGTGTGCTTTTTATTGATTATGTATCTTTATTCATAAACAATTAATTGACTGTAAATATTTTATTACTCGTAAAATTATTTAGCAACTATTTTTTTATAAAAGAATATTAGAAAATTTTATTTGAATGATTGTACTGTGTACTCTTAGATTGTCTTTTTACTGTTTTTGCAAACTGTGGTTATCATTATATACTATTTTTCTATGTTATACATATATTATTATTTTCTACTTTTATAACCTTCTCTTTTATTCATTTTTATCTTTTTTTTTTAGTTTGTTTAAATTTCAAATATCAATTTTAGTTTGGTTATCATTTTTTATTTTGACTACCTTATTTTTTTGGGGTGTGTCCTTTTTATATATAGTTTTTATTTTGGATATCATTTTATTTTTTAATTTGGTTATCAATTTTTAAGTTTTACTTTAGGTTATCATTTTTAAGTTTTACTTTAGGTTATCATTTTTAAGTTTTACTATAGGTTATCATTTTTAAGTTTTACTTTAGGTTATCATTTTTAAGTTTTACTTTAGGTTATCAATTTTAAGTTTTACTTTAGGTTATCATTTTTAAGTTTTACTTTAGGTTATCATTTTTAAGATTTACTTTAAGTTATCATTTTTAAGTTTTACTTTAGGTTATCATTTTTAAGTTTTACTTTAGGTTATCATTTTTAAGTTTTACTATAGGTTATCATTTTTTAAGTTTTACTTTAGGTTATCATTTTTTAAGTTTTACTTTAGGTTATCATTTTTAAGATTTACTTTAGGTTATCATTTTTAAGTTTTACTTTAGGTTATCAATTTTAAGTTTTACTTTAGGTTATCATTTTTAAGTTTTACTTATAGTTATCATTTTTAAGATTTACTTTAAGTTATCATTTTTAAGTTTTACTTTAGGTTATCATTTTTAAGTTTTACTTTAGGTTATCATTTTTAAGATTTACTTTAGGTTATCATTTTTAAGTTTTACTTTAGGTTATCATTTTTAAGTTTTACTTTAGGTTATCATTTTTAAGTTTTACTTTAGGTTATCATTTTTAAGTTTTACTTTAGGTTATCAATTTTTAAGTTTTACTATAGGTTATCATTTTTTAAGTTTTACTTTAGGTTATCATTTTTAAGATTTACTTTAGGTTATCATTTTTAAGTTTTACTTTAGGTTATCATTTTTAAGATTTACTTTAGGTTATCATTTTTAAGTTTTACTTTAGGTTATCATTTTTAAGTTTTACTTTAGGTTATCATTTTTAAGTTTTACTTTAGGTTATCATTTTTAAGTTTTACTTTAGGTTATCATTTTTAAGTTTTACTTTAGGTTATCATTTTTAAGTTTTACTTATAGTTATCATTTTTAAGATTTACTTTAGGTTATCATTTTTAAGATTTACTTTAGGTTATCATTTTTAAGTTTTACTTTAGGTTATCATTTTTAAGTTTTACTTTAGGTTATCATTTTTAAGTTTTACTATAGGTTATCATTTTTTAAGTTTTACTTTAGGTTATCAATTTTTAAGTTTTACTATAGGTTATCATTTTTTAAGTTTTACTTTAGGTTATCATTTTTAAGATTTACTTTAGGTTATCATTTTTAAGATTTACTTTAGGTTATCATTTTTAAGATTTACTTATGGTTATCATTTTTTAAGTTTTACTTTTGGTTATCATTTTTTAAGTTTTACTTATGGTTATCATTTTTAAGATTTACTTATGGTTATCATTTTTTAAGTTTTACTTATGGTTATCATTTTTAAGATTTACTTTAGGTTATCATTTTTAAGTTTTACTTTAGGTTATCATTTTTAAGTTTTACTTTAGGTTATCATTTTTAAGTTTTACTTTAGGTTATCATTTTTAAGTTTTACTTTAGGTTATCAATTTTTAAGTTTTACTATAGGTTATCATTTTTTAAGTTTTACTTTAGGTTATCATTTTTAAGTTTTACTTTAGGTTATCAATTTTTAAGTTTTACTATAGGTTATCATTTTTTAAGTTTTACTTTAGGTTATCATTTTTAAGATTTACTTTAGGTTTTCATTTTTAAGATTTACTTATGGTTATCATTTTTTAAGTTTTACTTTTGGTTATCATTTTTTAAGTTTTACTTATGGTTATCATTTTTAAGATTTACTTATGGTTATCATTTTTTAAGTTTTACTTTTGGTTATCATTTTTTAAGTTTTACTTATGGTTATCATTTTTAAGATTTACTTATGGTTATCATTTTTTAAGTTTTACTTATGGTTATCATTTTTAAGATTTACTTTAGGTTATCATTTTTAAGTTTTACTTTAGGTTATCATTTTTAAGATTTACTTTAGGTTATCATTTATAATGTTTTACTTTAGGTTATCATTTTTTAAGTTTTACTTTAGGTTATCATTTTTAAGTTTTACTTTAGGTTATCATTTATAATGTTTTACTTTAGGTTATCATTTTTTAAGTTTTACTTTAGGTTATCATTTTTAAGTTTTACTTTAGGTTATCATTTATAATGTTTTACTTTAGGTTATCATTTTTCAAGTTTTACTTTAGGTTATCATTTATAATGTTTTACTTTAGGTTATCATTTTTAAGTTTTACTTTAGGTTATCATTTATAATGTTTTACTTTAGGTTATCATTTTTTAAGTTTTACTTTAGGTTATCATTTTTAAGTTTTACTTTAGGTTATCATTTATAATGTTTTACTTTAGGTTATCATTTTTCAAGTTTTACTTTAGGTTATCATTTTTTAAGTTTTACTTTAGGTTATCATTTATAATGTTTTACTTTAGGTTATCATTTTTTAAGATTTACTTTAGGTTATCATTTTTTAAGTTTTACTTTAGGTTATCATTTTTTAAGTTTTACTTTAGGTTATCATTTTTTAAGTTTTACTATAGGTTATCATTTTTTTTTTGTCATCATTTGGTTACCATTTTCATTTTCAATTATATTTTCAACTTACTTCGACATCTTATTATTTTTTTACATTCCTTCTCTGCAAACTCTTTTCTCTTTATGAGATAGAGTTAGAAGTAGAACCATGTTCACCCCGAGGCTTATATTATTATTTCAAACACCAAGGGAACGTATCAAGCTACGTTACTTTAATAACCACTGCACCGTGTAATTACACGTGGTACATCAGATACCAAAGATAACACGTTAAATACAAAAATGCTATTGGAGAAGAAATAAGAATTTCATGTTTTAATATTTTCGAACTGATTTAAAAATATAACTTTTTTCTTAAAGAATATTTGTTGTTCATTTTGAAACTGAATTAAAAAAAATGCAGAAAATACAATATTTTGAATTTCTAAAACATGGTATTTTAATGATGCATACCGTTTCAATTACAGCATTGCACAATGTATGGGTACTGTTACCTGGAATGGTATTAGTAATTATACAGGTATTCAAAAACTGAAAGTACTTTGCATGGAGAACGGTAATCGAGTATTAGATAAGGTAGTGAGTAATGTTATGTATTATTTAACATTGAAATATTATAATATATATTGTTTACTTAACTATCATTTGTGTACAGTTTTTTTTTTCTAAATAAAAATAAAAAATATACCTAATGGTACGGAATTACTTGGAAATAAACTTTTAAATATAAATTAAAATTGAAAGTTTATGAATAACATTTTAACTTATATTAAATCAACTAAAAAATTATTCAAAATTTATTTAAAAATGGTCAAATTTAAATTGATCAAATAATTAATTAGAAATACTTGGTTATTAAACCTAATCTAAAGAAATTTCCAAGCTATGGTTATTATAATATACATTTTAGAGCTTTAATTATACGGTGATGAATATTATATAAATCAATTTATATATTTTCATGCGACTATTTTACGAAGCGTTCAAAATCTGAACTTTTGCAGTAAAAGTCAAAGCAAGTGAAGTGAAAATGAAAGTTTTTGGTCCATTAAGTAATATTAGTAGTTATAATGCAGTGGGTAATTTTAGCTTCCTGTCTTAGAGTTTCTTTTGAGAATTTAGATGTCTCTGAAAATGATGATATTTTGAACAGTCACTTTCTATGTGAACTAATTATGCTTTCTAGAGTTAGAAGAAATTGAGTTTATTTAAATATATATGTATACGTATAAGCAATTAGAGTTTTCTATATCCATTTATTTTAGAACTTCTGTATTTTCTTTATAAATTTATTCATTTTTTTCGAACTTCTTCCTACCAGTATACGCGTGCCGTCATAATGTACTAATTTTATGTTCACTGATGGTAGGGTAAGTTCCGAATTATCGGTCAGTTCCACATCTTCGGTCATATAAGAAAAAAGGATATTTTAATAATTATTTAATTTTTATTTTAGTTGGTATCCATGATACCTGCAGGTATCATGGATACCAACTAAAATAAAAATTAAATAATTATTAAAATATCCTTTTTTCTTATATGACCGAAGATGTGGAACTGACCGATAATTCGGAACTCACCCTAGTTCAATTTATGTAATAATTATTATCCCTGACTCCGCTTTTACTCCACTATTTCCAACTGAACAAATAAAATTCAATTATTGAAACCATTGGTGCCGAGTCTACGGGCGGAAAGACATACAAACATTGATTTAAATGTATACCTACATTATATATAGAAAATTCCATCAATTAGTTTTTCCATTAAATTAATTTTATTTTTTTAAATACCTCACTGATTTTTAAAGCTAAAACAATTAGCTAACCAATGTTAACTTTATTCTACATTAAGTTATTAAGTTTGTGTTTGGTACGTACGTTACGCCATTCAGAAAAAGAGGAAAAGTCTTTGACTCGGTATACGGGTTATAAAAACTATATAAAATGATCTAAAGGCTATTATGTTAACAAATTGAATAGAAATTCAACCTTATGCTAAATAAAATAGGAAATAACTTCAGTAGAATAAATAAATCTTTATTTCTATTTTTCATATCTTCAAATAGATAGGTATAAATTTTACTAAAATTCTAACATAAATTTAACAATAGATAACCCAATATAGTGTTATTGATTAACCTCTAAATATCCTTATAATTTATTTCAGAGGAAATATAGTTAAGTTATTTAACTTTATCTTTATTTTGCCCTTCAAACTGCTAACCAATTTACCTTTGAGGTGAATTACCTCACCGCTACGAACAAGAGGAAACAAATATATTATTAGTTCTATTCTCCCATCTTTACTGACGAACAGATTAAAAAAATTTATATTAAATTCCCTATGCATGTCAACAATAACCCTAAAATCAGCAACAATAACCCTAACAATGTCTCGATAACGAAACATTGTTGAACATTTTGTTATTCTTAAAAAAGTGTTTATTTTTGGTTTTTATTTTGCCTATTTTGTCGGATCCGAAATGAAACACCCTGTATATGGGTATTATTGCCAAGTGTTGCCAGAAGATGCTCTTCGTGTAAATGTTACTACAAACCTGACCTCGTATATCTAAATTATCTATACCTACCTAATATCTGACTGTGGAATGAAAGAAACGGAATAAATTAAGAAAAATGTCTAAAGAGATAACGAAACGTTTAAATTAGATTTTTATTAATGATTATTTAAGTCAAACTGATTACTTTAGATAAGTAAATTTATGAAAAAGTTAGTTTGGGATCTTTATTTCAACCCTTTGTTTTTTTGTTATACGAAAAATTTGAGATGTCATTTTCTTTCTATGTTCATCATATACCTTTAAAGAAAGTTATGGTGGAGTCATAGAAGATTAAGAGGGAAAGTTATGGTGGGGCCATAGAAGATTGAGAGGGAAACTTATGGTGTGGCCATAGAAGGTTGAGAGGGAAACTTATGGTGGGGCCATAGAAGGTTGAGAGGGAAACTTATGGTGGGGCCATAGAAGATTGAGAGGGGAAGTTATGGTGAGAGTCCCTCTTATTATTGTTCTATGTCTACACCATAACTTCCCCTCTCAATCTTCTATGGCCCCACCATAACTTTTTCTCTCAATCTTCTATAGCCCCACCATAACTTCTCTGCGAATATAAGCTACACTAAGTAGTGACATATCATTCACCAACTCTTTACTTTTTATACTAATTAGTTACATCTCCTTTACCGTAACGCATCGTACTGCATTGCAACAAACTGCATCTGCATTGTCTTAACGCAAAACTGCAAACCTAACCTTGTCAGGTTCACTCAATAACTGACAGACCGGTAAACCGCCGCGCGTTCACCGCCCAGTATAAATTGAGTTTTATAAGACGTAAACTGGGCGATGAAACTGTCGCGTTTTCAACGCCTAATATAGATTGCAAAACGTTTCTACAGCGAATAAAACGCCACGTTTTCACGGCCTAGTATAGATTAAATTTTAGGAGGTGTAAAGTGGGCGGTGAAACCGCGGCGTTTATTCAGTAGTATAGAATAGGCCTAGGATGGAATGTGATTGTGTTTGTGATGTTTACAGATGAATGGGAGAAATCTTTCTCTATTGCCGTGAAAGTTTTGGGTTTGAGGGATAATACGTCCTTTGTAGTTGTACCTAGGAAACATGTCTAGGTAATACTTTTTATTAACCACACTCACATTATTTAAATATATTAAATCATAATGTATTAACGAAAATCTAAACGGAATTAATGATGATTGTAAAACTTACAGGTTATCGTGTTTCGTCGGAGCCGAAATTAATCCTGACGATATAATATCTGTAATTATGATATTTTATATTTTACAAATATTTCATTTACATAGCTATACTTTTTATTTACAAATATTTTAATTGGCATATATTTTTTTATTTTACAAATATTTTTATTTAGCTACATATATTTTTGTTTAGAAATATTATATTTCACATATATTTGCATGTATTCATTTACATCTTGTTTTATTAACAAATAGTTTTATTTACAAATATTATGTTTAACACATATTTTATTATTTACAAATATAATCACAAAAAGAATTCCTGAATATCTTAAATAAAACATCCTGATACAAAATAAAAACACACATTTGAATTTCCATACATCATTTCATATGTTATGTATTAGTACATTTAATTTTCAAGCAATTACGTAAGTTCTATAGAATTTCAACCGAATAGTTTAAGCTGGGTTAACCCACCTCTGCAATTAAAATGTTATCTGTGTTGCCCAATGCACCAACCATATGCCAGGGTCAGAATATATTAACTATAATGCAGTAAAGCATTTGGCAATAGTAGGGTCAGTGCTTCTTTGTGTAGTCTTTCCTTTGCTTAAATTAGAATTTACTAATTTAGTTAAATTACCACTAGTTATTTAGCTGAAACATTTAAGTTTTTTCATTATTACATAATCATTTGTTGTTAACATCAATTTGTTATGTTGTATATAGGGTATATATCAAAACTAAAGCAATCCAATCAATGCTACATATTATGAGCATTGAGGTATTTAGTATATGCAATTTCATCATATTAAATATTTTTTCCATTAGTCATTATAAATTATATATATTATTATTCATTGTAGTTTCGAATCTGGAGACTTCAATGCAAGTTAGATACCAATCCTAACTATTCAAACTAGAATATCAGGGTGGGACCTTCTCTACTAGTATACCATGGCCTACCATATCTTTATCTTCTATGGCCCCACCATAACTTTATCTTCTATTGCCCCACCATATCTTTATCTTCTATGGCCCCACCATATCTTTATCTTCTATGGCCCCACCATATCTTTATCTTCTATTGCCCACCATATCTTTATCTTCTATGGCCCCACCATATCTTTATCTTCTATTGCCCACCATATCTTTATCTTCTATTGCCCACCATATCTTTATCTTCTATGGCCCCACCATATCTTTATCTTCTATTGCCCACCATATCTTTATCTTCTATTGCTCACCATATCTTTATCTTCTATTGCCCACCATATCTTTATCTTCTATGGCCCCACCATATCTTTATCTTCTATTGCCCACCATATCTTTATCTTCTATGGCCCCACCATATCTTTATCTTCTATTGCCCACCATATCTTTATCTTCTATTGCCCACCATATCTTTATCTTCTATGGCCCCACCATATCTTTATCTTCTATTGCCCACCATATCTTTATCTTCTATTTCCCCACCATAACTTTATCTTCTATGGCCCCAACCATATCTTTATCTTCTATTGCCCACCATATCTTTATCTTCTATTGCCCACCATATCTTTATCTTCTATTGCCCCACCATATCTTTATCTTCTATTGCCCACCATATCTTTATCTTCTATTGCCCACCATATCTTTATCTTCTATTGCCCACCATATCTTTATCTTCTATTTCCCCACCATATCTTTATCTTCTATTGCCCACCATATCTTTATCTTCTATTGCCCACCATATCTTTATCTTCCATGGCCCCACCATATCTTTATCTTCTATTGCCCACCATATCTTTATCTTCTATTGCCCACCATATCTTTATCTTCTATTGCCCACCATATCTTTATCTTCTATTGCCCACCATATCTTTATCTTCTATTGCCCACCATATCTTTATCTTCTATTTCCCCACCATATCTTTATCTTCTATTTCCCCACCATATCTTTATCTTCTATTGCCCACCATATCTTTATCTTCTATTTCCCCACCATATCTTTATCTTCTATTGCCCACCATATCTTTATCTTCTATTTCCCCACCATATCTTTATCTTCTATTGCCCACCATATCTTTATCTTCTATTGCCCACCATATCTTTATCTTCTATTGCCCACCATATCTTTATCTTCTATTGCCCACAATAACTTTATCTTCTATTGCCCACAATAACTTTATCTTCTATTGCCCACAATAACTTTATCTCATCTTCTATTTCCCCACCATAACTTTATCTGCTCTACATTCAATGAACAGTGTAACATTCAACAGTTTAGCTAGCCCTGTTATGTTCAAACAGCATGCGACTTCTGTTTAATTTGGTGTGTTGTTTTACAACAGTACTGTTGTTTGTGGAGTGTGCCAGTAAGACATGTTACACTTACAAACGTGATGTAACCTTTACGAGTTGTAACTGTTATGGCGAGTAAGATTATTATTATCTATCCTAATAATACCCGTCGTGTGTTTATTTATTTATTTGGTGTCCGCTTCTTCTTAAGTATGGTAGGATATTATTACTATTGAAAATCCGTTATATTTACACTAGTTTTATCATAAAATATCAAAACATTATCGTTAGAAATGTCTGTCCGATGATGGACTGTACTCTTTGCTTAATCTGTGATAAATTAGTATTGTATTTTTATTCACATAAACTGTTTTCTCAAATCGTTGTTTTGTTCATATAATAATTTTACTGTTTACACCAATAGATTTAGTATTAGTTACATGGATAAATACATAATTACCACGTAATTGTATAGTTCTTCATTACTCTAGGGTTGTGACAATAAGCTTTTAAAATCATAGATCCCAAAAATATTATAAATGGAGAGAATTAAAGAGTATTGAATGGTTCTACACCAGCGGTATATAGTATTCGATACCATTTCATTTCGTCTGTGATATTCTTAAGATCTATGATTTATAAAGCATATTGTCACAACCCCAGTGACAATATGCTTTATAAATCATAGAGAATATTATAGACGGAGATAATTAAAGAGTATTGAATGGTTCTACACCAGCGGTATATAGTATTCGATACCATTTCATTTCGTCTGTGATATTCTTATCAAGATAAGATACACTTCCTATACTATAGAATATGAATTGCTACCTAACTAAATGCATGCATTAATTCATTTACAAATTCTATGTATGTTCTCTCATGTCTTTATTTGCCAGCCTTCCATTTAACATAGAGTGTTTTGTTGTAATGCTCTAAACGCTTCGATTCTTTTCTACTTCTTGTCAAGACTTTTTCAAAATGTTTTTAGAATTAACTTGAAAGTGAAGAGATACTCAGCTTCTTAGAGTTTCTATGTCGTTTAATAGAAAATATTCAATTTTTAATATTTATTATATTTGGAATTAATTATCATTAATAAAATAATTATAATCTAAAAGTTTTCTATAATTTGTCTCAATAAAACGAAACCCAAATTTTAATTGGTATATTTAAACAATAATTAATGTTTTTTTATTAAATTTAATATTGTTAATTAAATATATTTCAACAACAACAATTGTTTCTTTTAGCATCATTTTCTCCATCCACAGTTAAATTTTAACTAAGTTTTACCACACTTAGCGCATATCACAGACAACTTTTCTCTGACTGTACACACTATAGCTATCTACTTTCCAGCTGTTGACCACATGCTAATTAATTTGCAGTTCACACCTTAAATGTACCAGACAAAGGGTATACCGTCACACCCTCTGTAAAGCTACGTACAAGGGTTACAACTTACGCAATAGCGGTATAGCGTTATACAGTAAAACTCCTGAGTTATGAAGTAGTGGTTCCTCCATAACTCGGGTACACTAGATAGTTTTCTATGATATCATAGAAAACTATGATCATTGAGGGATAACTATGACGCAACTCTTGCCGTATATAATTTTCTGTTAAACATAGAAAACTACTTCATAACTCAGGAGTCTTACTGTACTTTGTGTAGGTACTTAGGTATGTACTTTTTATGAGGTCACATGTCTTTTGAACTGACCGGAACATAGAGATACCTATCTCACTAATTAGAACACTTTTAACTATATGCTTTTAATTAATTTAGTCGAAATAATTAATGTGACCCTTGAATAAATTTACGTTGGAATTAAACATGTATGTATATATATTTTATATCTTGCTGAGACGAATTACTTTGGTATTCATATCTTGTCAGCATTTTTACGTATTTTAAAGTGTTTTTTGTAACCTTCACACAGTTTTAATATATTTTTAGTAACTATATCCCATTATTTGGATACACAGGCAGACCCCGCTTTAAGAAGACCCCGCTTTTAAAACAGGACGACTTAAAGCGGAGGTGACCCCGAGTTTACTTACATCAGTTTTACCGGAAAATTATTTTAAAACAATTTTATTTACATTTAAGGAACTATACAAAATATGGTAGATAGCACTATACTGTACCATGCAAACGTTCTTTGATTTTTGTTAATAGAAAACAAAATGGTTGGAGTAACAATGCTTAAACTTAAAGCGGGGTCTACCCCGCTTTAAGAACAAAATTTGTAAGTTAATCTGAGGTACGATTTTTGACATAAATAGGTGTCTGCCTGTACTAACTATTTATTAATAGTAACTATCACATAGGTTGGATATACTAACATGATTTATTAAAAGTAACTATCCCATTATTTGTATTACAAACTAATAGTAACTCTCTATATCCATATTGTTTATTTCCCCATAAAAACCTTTTCACTGTTTATAGTTGCTTTATATCGGTATATCTTTTAGCAACTGTAAAATGACTTAGAAAGTCCGTATGTATGTTTGTGTGTGTGTATGGTTAAATTTATAGTCGAGTGCGCTTGCGCATTTTCTCTTTTGTCACTGAAATTATTTTGATCTTGTCACTAAAATTATTTGGATCTTGTCACTGAAATTATTTTGATCTTGTCACTGAAATTATTTTGATCTTGTCACTGAAATTATTTTGATCTTGTCACTAAAATTATTTGGATCTTGTCACTGAAATTATTTTGATCTTGTCACTGAAATTATTTTGATCTTGTCACTGAAATTATTTTGATCTTGTCACTGAAATTATTTTGATCTTGTCACTAAAATTATTTGGATCTTGTCACTGAAATTATTTTGATCTTGTCACTGAAATTATTTTGATCTTGTCACTGAAATTATTTTGATCTTGTCACTAAAATTATTTGGATCTTGTCACTGAAATTATTTTGATCTTGTCACTGAAATTATTTTGATCTTGTCACTCAAATTATTTGGATCTTGTCACTGAAATTATTTTGATCTTGTCACTGAAATTATTTTGATCTTGTCACTGAAATTATTTTGATCTTGTCACTAAAATTATTTGGATCTTGTCACTGAAATTATTTTGATCTTGTCACTGAAATTATTTTGATCTTGTCACTGAAATTATTTTGATCTTGTCACTGAAATTATTTTGATCTTGTCACTAAAATTATTTTGATCTTGTCATTGAAATTATTTTGATCTTGTCACTGAAATTATTTTGATCTTGTCACTGAAATTATTTTGATCTTTTGTCACTAAAATTATTTTGATTTTGTCACTAAAATTATTTTGATCTTGTCACTGAAATTATTTTGATCTTGTCACTGAAATTATTTTGATCTAGTCACTGAAATTATTTTGATCTTGTCAATGAAATTATTTTGATCTTGTCACTGAAATTATTTTGATCTTGTCAATGAAATTATTTTAATCTTGTCACTGAAATTATTTTGATCTTGTCACTGAAATTATTTTGATCTTGTCACTGAAATTATTTTGATCTTGTCACTGAAATTATTTTGATCTTGTCACTGAAATTATTTTGATCTTGTCACTGAAATTATTTTGATCTCTTGTCACTAAAATTATTTTGATCTTGTCACTCAAATTATTTTGATCTTGTCACTGAAATTATTTTGATCTCGTCACTGAAATTATTTTGATCTCTTGTCACTAAAATTATTTTGATCTTGTCACTAAAATTATTTTGATCTTGTCACTCAAATTATTTTGATCTTGTCACTGAAATTATTTTAATCTTGTCACTGAAATTATTTTGATCTCGTCACTGAAATTATTTTAATCTTGTCACTGAAATTATTTTGATCTTGTCACTGAAATTATTTTGATCTTGTCACTGAAATTATTTGATCTTTTGTCACTGAAATTATTTTGATCTTGTCACTGAAATTATTTTGATCTTGTCACTGAAATTATTTTGATCTTTTGTCACTGAAATTATTTTGATCTTTTGTCACTGAAATTATTTTGATCTCGTCACTGAAATTATTTTGATCTTGTCACTGAAATTATTTTGATCTTTTGTCACTAAAATTATTTTGATTTTGTCACTAAAATTATTTTGATCTCGTCACTGAAATTATTTTGATCTTGTCACTGAAATTATTTTGATCTTGTCACTGAAATTATTTTGATCTTGTCAATGAAATTATTTTGATCTTGTCACTGAAATTATTTTGATCTTGTCACTAAAATTATTTGATCTTTTGTCACTGAAATTATTTTGATCTTGTCACTGAAATTATTTTGATCTTGTCACTAAAATTATTTTGATCTCGTCACTGAAATTATTTTGATCTTGTCACTGAAATTATTTTGATCTTGTCACTGAAATTATTTTGATCTTGTCAATGAAATTATTTTGATCTTGTCAATGATATTATTTTGATCTTGTCACTGAAATTATTTTGATCTTGTCACTAAAATTATTTTGATCTTGTCAATGATATTATTTTGATCTTGTCACTGAAATTATTTTGATCTTGTGTCACTGAAATTATTTTGATCTTGTCACTGAAATTATTTTGATCTTGTCACTCAAATTATTTTGATCTTGTCACTCAAATTATTTTAATCTTGTCACTGAAATTATTTTAATCTTGTCACTGAAATTATTTTGATCTTGTCACTGAAATTATTTTGATCTTGTCACTGAAATTATTTTGATCTTGTCACTCAAATTATTTTAATCTTGTCACTCAAATTATTTTGATCTTGTCACTGAAATTATTTTGATCTTGTCACTCAAATTATTTTAATCTTGTCACTCAAATTATTTTGATCTTTTCACTAAAATTATTTTGATCTTGTCACTGAAATTATTTTAATCTTGTCACTGAAATTATTTTGATCTTTTCACTAAAATTATTTTGATCTTGTCACTGAAATTATTTTAATCTTGTCACTCAAATTATTTTGATCTTGTCACTAAAATTATTTTGATCTTGTCACTCAAATTATTTTGATCTTGTCACTCAAATTATTTTAATCTTGTCACTCAAATTATTTTGATCTTGTCACTAAAATTATTTTGATCTTTTCACTAAAATTATTTTGATCTTTTCACTAAAATTATTTTGATCTTGTCACTCAAATTATTTTGATCTTGTCACTCAAATTATTTTAATCTTGTCACTCAAATTATTTTGATCTTGTCACTAAAATTATTTTGATCTTTTCACTCAAATTATTTTGATCTTTTCACTCAAATTATTTTGATCTTGTCACTGAAATTATTTTGATCTTTTCACTCAAATTATTTTGATCTTTTCACTAAAATTATTTTGATCTTGTCACTGAAATTATTTTGAACTTGTCACTGAAATTATTTTGATCTTGTCACTCAAATTATTTTGATCTTTTCACTAAAATTATTTTGATCTTGTCACTGAAATTATTTTGAACTTGTCACTCAAATTATTTTGATCTTGTCACTAAAATTATTTTGATCTTGTCACTAAAATTATTTTGATCTTGTCACTAAAATTATTTTGATCTTGTCACTAAAATTATTTTGATCTTGTCACTGAAATTATTTTGAACTTGTCACTGAAATTATTTCGATCACAATCCCGAGAATGCGCTGCGCTTTTTTCAGATCTTGAAGACGTGTAAGGGTCATGTGCGTGAATTAGCGATTGGAACAAAAATTTTAAAATCAAACGATTAAAATGATTAATATTTTATAATCCACCTATTTTAGACTTTAACGTTTGTCAACAGTGAAAACATTGTTTCAACTGCTGCTGAAGAATGTGGTAAAATAGTAGAAGAAAGTACTAATCTGGTACTTGTGAGAGAAATGATAGACCAGAAGTACTAAATCTGGTACTTGTGAGAGAAATGATAGACCAGAAGTACTAATCTGGTACTTGTGAGAGAAATGATAGACCAGAAGTACTAATCTGGTACTTGTGAGAGAAATGATAGACCAGAAGTACTAAATCTGGTACTTGTGAGAGAAATGATAGACCAGAAGTACTAAATCTGGTACTTGTGAGAGAAATGATAGACCAGAAGTACTAATCTGGTACTTGTGAGAGAAATGATAGACCAGAAGTACTAATCTGGTACTTTTGAGAGAAATGATAGACCAGAAGTACTAAATCTGGTACTTGTGAGAGAAATGATAGACCAGAAGTACTAAATCTGGTACAATAGTACCAGTCGATAGAAACCGAACAGAAACAGAACATGTTTGAAACAAAAAAGATACATGTTTTCTTTAAGTACTTACCTGAAGATTTACTGAAGATTAACCAATGTATTACCAAGTTATTATGTATAGCTTTAACTATCATATTTTGATGAAATGGACCAATTAAATGCATTAATAATTAATTATTTACTCCATCACTGTTGGTCCTGCTTCATATCTTTTACGTGTCTTACACACTCTCCAGATTGTTGCTCATTTTCAATGATCCTAAAAATGTGCAGCGCATTCTTGAGATTTTGCAAATCGGCAAATAGCGCGGAACATATACACTGTAGGTACGGTACCTACAGTGTGTACCTACAGTACCACACCCATAAACACCCGTTACTGCATTAACTTTCCCCATAGCAATTACAGAGGCTCTATTATGAGTAAGATATCACTTTATTTACCACCATTGTGGGACGTAATAAGCTGCTACTATTGCCAATTAACATTTTCCTCTCTTTCTTGTTATCCTGAAAAAGTGTCTCTATATCACCGTCATTATTATTTAGTCTGTACTTTCTTAGGAAAGAAAGCCGTTTGATTTTTAGTAGTGTTTTTGTATAGTTATTTACCAGTAAGTTTTAGGTTTGAATTATAATTTAGTTTGAGAAAATATAAATAATCAGTAAAAAATATGTTAGCTGTGTGATTTTAATTGGAGTTTATGAATATAATTATTTCTATTATTAAAGAAGATGATGAATTAAATCAATCGTTCTATTATTTAATTGCTGTTAATTTGTTTCCAGATAAAAACAATTAAAATGACTTAATTACCATTTGTCATTTTAATTCTCTTTACACTTCATTTAATTCGTCTATTCTTAATTTTCTCAAAAGTAATTTAAATGGTCAGTTTTATAGTTTCAATAAATTAATTGTGCCTTTTAAATTAATTCCTTCTTCCTCAATTTTGAGGTTTTACGTCCACTATTTTTTATTCTACAAGGAACGAGGAAAACTGAAACCAAGAAAAATTAGAACCATAAAAAATTGTAAAAAAAAAAAATTAGAACCATAAAAAAATATAAAAAAAAATTAGAACCATAAAAAAAATTTAAAAAATAATTAGAAACATAAATAATTTGAACAAAAAATTTTGAGACAAAAAAATAAACATAAAAAATTAATATTTGATCAATTTATGTTAAGCAATTCAAATAGTTTTGTATCGTACAAACCGTACTATTTATGTATTATTAACAAATTAATTTATTTTATTAACTTATATTTGTTACCTCGTGTTTGGATATTATTTAATTTAGTGTATTATTTTATTTTAAATATTGATTATTTATTATGTTCTAACTCCCCTTTTTAACACTCTCCCTCTCTTTTCCAGGTACCACTCACCAATCACCACTCACCATGATGAACTATCTAAACTATCAGTAATTCTCCACACAGTCGATAGATTTAATGCCCCAGGCACATAAGAGTAATAAGCTATTGCAGCTAGCGTGATTAGCTTTTAAAAAAGCTAACTCTACACTCAGTTATAGCTTGAATAGCTTATAAAAAAAGCTACCTCTACACTCAGTTATAGCTTGAATAGCTTATAAAAAAGCTACCTCTACACTCAGTTATAGCTTGAATAGCTTATAAAAAAGCTACCTCTACACTCAGTTATAGCTTGAATAGCTTATAAAAAAAGCTACCTCTACACTCAGTTATAGCTTAAATAGCTGATAAAGCTCCTCTATTACAGCTATAGCTTCAGTAGCTTATAAAAAAGCTATAGCTTTCATTTGATAGACTCCTTTTGAAAAGGTGATAGTATGTTACGGTAACATGGCTCACCTTTGTGCAATTCACCTCGTGGTGGCTTGGATCACCTTCTGCAGTGTCTCAGGTAAGCTGATAATTAAAAAAAAGGTAATTAATTAATTTAAAAAAAATATATAGTCGCCCGTATCAATATTTTTTCGCACTTTCGCACTTAATTAAATATGGTGACGTCAGAAGATGAAAAAAAAATATTCGTAATCTAGGATTCTGTTTTTTTAATGTTTATAAATCAATAGTAAATAAATAAAAAGGGTTGGTACATATAAAAACAGTTAAATACTTGTTTATTCGAGCATCGTTAAATATTTTTAAAAATTCGGTTAGGTTTTTTAAAATTATTTATAGAAAGTTGAACATATATTAAAGTCAATATCCATCATTCTTCACTTTCTTCATCCAACACTTTTAACATGAGTTTATTTAATTGTTTAGCTCCCCTGGTGATTTTTTTATCATTTTCAAAAGAAATTACGTAACGGTCTTTTACATTTAAAGTGAGAAAAAAAAATGCTTTTATTGTTACCGACCTTTAGAAATTATCTCGACTGCAATTGTTGATAAAAGAATTTTATGAACAACTTTCACTGTTAGGATTTTATTGTATTAAATAACAAAGTAAAGTTACCAAATTCGATTTAAACAACGCATTAAGATATATATTGTTTATTTAAAAAATAGAATATTTTTTTTTGTGGATAGAAGAGTTTATGGACTTCTGGACGAAGTACTTAATTAATGGTTGGGTAAGTTACGAATTATCGGTCAGTACTACATCTTCGGTCATATAAGAACAATATAAAAATTGTTATTATTACACAGTGCTATAACCCGTGTTTGCAGAAGTATTAGATAGCACTGTCTAATAATAACTATTTTTATATAGTTTTTTCTTATATGACCGAAGATGTAGTACTGACTGATAATTCGTAACGTACCGTCATTTAAATCAAAATATTCCGGTCAAATGTCCATAAGGCCAAAATATATTAACAAGCTGTTTTTTTTAACACTGCCATACATAAATTAATTGAATAAATTATTGAAACTTTACGAGCTATAAATTCAATATCGCTATTTTCTACACATACAAATCATTAAGCTATACACCTTTCTCCCTGACTGTTGATAATACTTATCCAACCAGTTTGTAATAATTAAATAATTAGTATATAAAAACAATGAACGCCGTTTATTACCATTGCGCAACCTATGACTTGGATTATTACTATTAATAGGGGCAGATATCATGGGAGAGTTATAGGAGATTATGGAGGGGAACTTTCTCAAGATGTGGTACATACTTTAACCCCTCACTGTCTGGTGTGAAATTAAACACATAAAAATACATATATATTAAACAAAAATAAATTTCATTCAATAAATAAAATAATACAGTCGAGAATCTATTATTGTTTATATGTTGGTGGTATTTTATCGTTTCATAATTTTAGTATCGTCAGGCTATATTTTAGGGAATGTCCGACGAAAAATGCTAGACTGAAATTGTTTTAAATTTATGATGAATTACGAAAAACAACAGAAAACATTTTTTAACTTTAATTGGTTTCCAAGATACATGCATTTGATTTTTATCTTTCTTGGTATCCATGATACATGCATTTAATTTTTATCTTTATTGGTATCCATGATACATGCATTTGATTTTTATCTTTATTGGTATCCATGATACATGCATTTAATTTTTATCTTTATTGGTATCCATGATACATGCATTTGATTTTTATCTTTATTGGTATCCATGATACATGCATTTAATTTTTATCTTTATTGGTTTCCAAGATACATGCATTTGATTTTTATCTTTATTGGTATCCATGATACATGCATTTGATTTTTATCTTTCTTGGTATCCATGATACATGCATTTAATTTTTATCTTTATTGGTATCCATGATACATGCATTTAATTTTTATCTTTCTTGGTATCCATGATACATGCATTTAATTTTTATCTTTATTGGTATCCATGATACATGCATTTGATTTTTATCTTTATTGGTATCCATGATACATGCATTTAATTTTTATCTTCATTGGTATCCATGATACATGCATTTGATTTTTATCTTTCTTGGTATCCATGATACATGCATTTGATTTTTATCTTTATTGGTATCCATGATACATGCATTCAATTTTTATCTTTCTTGGTATCCATGATACATGCATTTGATTTTTATCTTTATTGGTATCCATGATACATGCATTTAATTTTTATCTTTATTGGTATCCATGATACATGCATTTAATTTTCATCTTTATTGGTATCCATGATACATGCATTTAATTTTTATCTTTATTGGTATCCATGATACATGCATTTAATTTTTATCTTTATTGGTATCCATGATACATGCATTTAATTTTTATCTTTCTTGGTATCCATGATACATGCATTTAATTTTTATCTTTATTGGTATCCATGATACATGCATTTAATGATCGAAAATATCTAACCGTACGATAACTCGAAACTTACCCCACTTACCTGAAGGCATTGCGAGTGACAGAGTGAATGTTGACACAAGTCTGTCTGTCCGTCACACCTGTTGCTTTCTTACCAAACCTCGCTACAAAGTACCGTTAAAATGCGAAACTGGGAAGGACACGCCTATGCGGTGTACGCTGCTACTGAGAGAGGAACTTATGGTGGGGCAATGGGAGATTGAGGGAGAAAGTTATGGTGGGTTATCTTCCATGGCCCCACCATTACCTTCTCTCTGGGTATTCCCTCTTAATCTTCTATAGCCCCACCATAACTTTTTCTTTAAATATCCCCTCATAATCTTTATAATTAAAATTAAACTTCCTAGGATTTTTTGAAGCATTTTTTTATTTACTACAGAAAAAAAATCCCAGAAATGATGGGTTCAACTTTTCATCCAATATTATTTGTTGTTAATTAGTTATTTTCAATTCATATCCCCTAATCATCATTCTAACAATCCCTCAATCTCTCCGTTTCTTCACAGGTGCTCTGGCCTCAACTTGCACCTGGTCTGAAAACTCTAAAACGCGGAGGTTTGTTCGGGTGCGGGAAGATGCCCCTCTGGGCTACTCCATCCTATCCGTGAACGTCACGGCACCTAAACTGCTAAAAATAACTTTCGCGCAGGTGAGTAAACGTTCTATTAATGGATCGATTGAAATGATTTATTCAAGAACACAATAAAGTACAGTAAAACTCATGAGTTTTGAAGGACCTGAGTTATGAAGTAGTTTTCTATGTTTAAATTATAGAAAACGATATACGTCACGAATTGTGTCATAGTTATTCCTTAATGACGATAGTTAACCTTAGAAAACTATCTAGTGTACCCGAGATATGAAGTAACTCTGAGTTACGATGTAACCACTACTTCATAACTCTATTATCTAAATCTAGAAAAATACTTCATAACTCAGTTGCACTTCATAATTCAGGTCCTTCATAACACAAGAGTTTGACTGTATTCTAAATAACATTATAATTAACTGATATCTTTCATATCAAGATTTTCTTGACTATATTCTTTCTAACATTTGGATAGGGTGAGTCACATTTTTTAAATTCTTATCATAAATACAACCTCAAGTTCTGGTTAAAATTTAAATATATTCAACATTATAAATCAATATATTCAACATTATAAATCAATAAATTCAACATTATAAATCAATAAATTCAACATTATAAATCAATTATTTGAAGCTTATTGAAAGGAAAATGGATTTAATTTATGTTTTCACTTCTGAAGCCATAGCTACTACAACTTTCCTTTTCACGTCTAAAACACTTTGCTTGTATCCAAAAAGCACCAACCAGAGCATGAAACAGACACACAAAATAGAGAACAGATCTATAGGAAGAAGTGAAAACCCTGTCGAAAATTGCAACCGTCCTCTCGATAGAAAAATATCCGTGAACGGGAAATTTCACCGCGGAGAATTTGTATACTCTAAGTTATATATAATAAATGCAATGTATTTTATCACCATGGGGGATTCTTATCACTAGGGTTGTGACAATATGCGTTTAAAATCATAGATTTCGAAAATATTATAGAGGGAGAGAATTAAAGAGTATTGAATGGTTCTACACCAGCGGTATATAGTATTCGATACCATTTCCGGCCGTTTCGTCTATAATATTTTCGGGATCTATGATATTAAGCGTATATTGTCACAACCCTACTTATAACATATACTAAATATCTGAACTATTTAAATAATAAAATGTTTGAAGGGGCCAGTTCTCCGGTTACGAAAAAAAATGTAATCAATATTATTTAATGTTATACTTAATGCTTATGAAATCCATTAATTTATAAGCGGTGGAATTTTCCGCGGGGGAATTTTCCGAGGTGTAATATTTCGCGGGAAAATTAACGACGAAATATTCAATCTTAATTACAAAATTAAAATACTAACTAAAGTCTTTCTTCTGATATATTTTTTAAAAAAGAATCAGATTGATTGAAATTATAATGTTTCGGTGTATGCTAATTGAAATAATCTGTGGAATGATGATAGTTTGCGATAATAAACATAGCCTATAAGTAGTTATCATAACTGTCATTTAATTGAGATATCCCGATTATACTTTTTCGGGGCATTCCAGGAAAGGTATGGTGGAGCCATCTAAGATTAAATTGAATAATCTTCTATGTCCCCACCATAACTTTCTTCCTGGGTAGATATGTATTGGGCGTGCATCCTATATTTCCATTATATTTCTGCTTCATATACCACAGAGGACAGTGAACCTTAGGCACCAACTGTATAAGGCTCATAATTCTATTAAGATTGTTTCTATTGTGCTAAGAGGATGTGTTAGAGAATACAGTTAGTCTTAACGAGTGATTTAACTATTTTAATCATAGTGTTCAAGCAACTGTTTTATTCAATATGTTCAATTGAATTTTAAAGGATATCTTCTTTCTTCGCGTCGGAAAGGATTTTAAGAAAAAGTTTATTGTTGCAGAAACAATTCACTTCTGCATAGATTAAACGCAGAAACAATTCACTTCTGCATAGATTTAACGCAGACACAATTCACTTCTGCGTAGATTTAACACAGAAACAATTCACTTCTGCATAGATTTAACGCAGAAACAATTCATTTCTGCACAGTGCAAACCAACTCTTTTTCTCTGTGTGGTACCGGTTACTAAGTACTGACGTTAACTATTACCGTTTCAGGACTCGGAGTCCCTTTTCCGTGTGTCCAGTGCCCTGAATGAGGGTAGAGTGCTGGTCACAGGTAACTTACCTCAGATGCTGATGCAGCAACAAACATCTCCTGTTGTGAAGTTCATGATCACTTGCGGAGACAGTCCTGTGAGTATTTAATTATCTTAATGATGTTTATTCATATTTTTAGAATAGTTGTGTCCTTAACTAAAATCTAACCCCTCTACCCCTCTCAGTTCACACAGCAGGTGACAGTGTATGTGGAAGACGTTAACGACCATGCCCCTGTGTTCACCAACACTCGCCTTGCGCTAACAGTGGATGAACTCACGCCCCTTGGTAAGGAAACTGTTAGATAGTTAGGTACTAGACCCGAAAACTGAATTTTCTGAGAATGGTGTGTGTAATATAATTTTTATGCTAGTTAAGTATTACTTTCAGTCCTGTGTCCTACAAACACCAGTTAGATAACTTTTCTTCTATTCTTCCATAGGTCTCACCGTACTCAGCTCCATCAAAGCTACTGACGCAGACAAAGCTAACACAGCTAACTCTGAAGTGGAGCTGCTGATTGGCGAGGGAGACCCGCAGGTAACATTCTATCATCAACAATTTTTATTAATTTTTTTTTTAGATATATCTTTTTGATAATTTTTGATAATTCTTTTGTAACAGTTAAGTACCTCTGTTTTATCTACAAGATAAATGAGGATATTTCAAGCGAGTGTTTCTGTCCGCCATGTTGAATTACCTTTTAACATCTCGACAGGGTTACTTCGAGTTGGTAGATCGGAAGAAAGGAGTCCTGAGACTGGCTAAAATGCTAGACTACGAGAGAGGACCTCGGTACTTCAACATACAAATCATTGCTAAGGTAAGTAGCACCTGAAAAACACCTGTAGCTATCTTATTTTTAATGAAATGAATAAAATAGTGAATATTAGGGATATCCTGTAGATTACGCACGTCATTTCGCATTGACGTGTGAATCTACAGGAGGGAAATCTTGGGGTGCGTAATCTACTGGAGGGAAATTTTGGGGTGCGTAATCTACAGGAGGGAAATTTTGGGGTGCGTAATCTACAGGAGGGAAATCTTGGGGTGCGTAATCTACTGGAGGGAAATTTTGGGGTGCGTAATCTACTGGAGGGAAATTTTGGGGTGCGTAATCTACAGGAGGGAAATTTTGGGGTGCGTAATCTACAGGAGGGAAATCTTGGGGTGCGTAATCTACAGGAGGGAAATTTTGGGGTGCGTAATCTACAGGAGGGAAATCTTGGTGTGCGTAATCTACAGGAGGGAAATCTTGGAGTGCGTAATCTACAGGAGGGAAATCTTGGTGTGCGTAATCTACAGGAGGGAAATCTTGGTGTGCGTAATCTACAGGAGGGAAATCTTAGAGTGCGTAATCTACATGAGGGAAATCTTGGGGTGCGTAATCTACAGGAGGGAAATCTTGGGGTGCGTAATCTACAGGAGGGAAATCTTGAAGTGCGTAATCTACAGGAGGGAAATTTTGGGGTGCGTAATCTACAGGAGGGAAATCTTGGTGTGCGTAATCTACAGGAGGGAAATCTTGGAGTGCGTAATCTACAGGAGGGAAATCTTGGTGTGCGTAATCTACAGAAGGGAAATCTTGGTGTGCGTAATCTACAGGAGGGAAATCTTGGAGTGCGTAATCTACATGAGGGAAATCTTGGGGTGCGTAATCTACAGGAGGGAAATCTCTACAGGAGGGAAATCTTGGGGTGCGTAATCTACAGGAGGGAAATCTTGGGGTGCGTAATCTACAGGAGGGAAATCTTGGGGTGCGTAATCTACAGGAGAGAAATCTTGGTGTGCCTAATCTACAGGAGGGAAATCTTGGAGTGCGTAATCTACATGAGGGAAATCTTGGGGTGCGTAATCTACAGGAGGGAAATCTCTACAGGAGGGAAATCTTGGGGTGCGTAATCTACAGGAGGGAAATCTTGGAGTGCGTAATCTACATGAGGGAAATCTCTACAGGAGGGAAATCTTGGGGTGCGTAATCTACAGGAGGGAAATCTTGGAGTGCGTAATCTACAGTAGGGAAATCTTGGAGTGCGTAATCTACAGGAGGGAAATCTTGGTGTGCGTAATCTACAGGAGGGAAATCTTGGTGTGCGTAATCTACAGGAGGGAAATCTTGGAGTGCGTAGTCTACATGAGGGAAATCTTGGGGTGCGTAATCTACAGGAGGGAAATCTCTACAGGAGGGAAATCTTGGGGTGCGTAATCTACAGGAGGGAAATCTTGGGGTGCGTAATCTACAGGAGGGAAATCTTGGGGTGCGTAATCTACAGGAGAGAAATCTTGGTGTGCGTAATCTACAGGAGGGAAATCTTGGAGTGCGTAATCTACATGAGGGAAATCTTGGGGTGCGTAATCTACAGGAGGGAAATCTCTACAGGAGGGAAATCTTGGGGTGCGTAATCTACAGGAGGGAAATCTCTATAGGAGGGAAATCTTGGGGTGCGTAATCTACAGGAGGGAAATCTTGGGGTGCGTAATCTACAGGAGGGAAATCTTGGGGTGCGTAATCTACAGGAGGGTAATCTTGGGGTGCGTAATCAACAGGAGGGTAATCTTGGGGTGCGTAATCTACAGGAGGGAAATCTTGGGGTGCGTAATCTACAGGAGGGAAATCTTGGGGTGCGTAATCTACAGGAGGGTAATCTTGGGGTGCGTAATCTACAGGAGGGAAATCTTGGGGTGCGTAATCTACAGAAGGGAAATCTTGGAGTGCGTAATCTACAGGAGGGAAATCTTGGGGTGCGTAATCTACAGGAGGGAAATCTTGGGATGCGTAATCTACAGGAGGCAAATCTTGGGGTGCGTAATCTACAGGAGGGAAATCTTGGGGTGCGTAATCTACAGAAGGGAAATCTTGGAGTGCGTAATCTACAGGAGGGAAATCTTGGGGTGCATAATCTACAGGAGGGAAATCTTGGGGTGCGTAATCTACAGGAGGGAAATCTCTACAGGAGGGAAATCTTGGGGTGCGTAATCTACAGGAGGGAAATCTTGGGGTGCGTAATCTACAGGAGGGAAATCTTGGGATGCGTAATCTACAGGAGGCAAATCTTGGGGTGCGTAATCTACAGGAGGGAAATCTTGGGGTGCGTAATCTACAGAAGGGAAATCTTGGGGTGCGTAATCTACAGGAGGGAAATCTTGGGGTGCATAATCTACAGGAGGGAAATCTTGGGGTGCGTAATCTACAGGAGGGAAATCTCTACAGGAGGGAAATCTTGGGGTGCGTAATCTACAGGAGGGAAATCTTGGGCTGCGTAATCTACAGGAGGGAAATCTTGGGCTGTGTAATCTACAGGAGGGAAATCTTGGGGTGCGTAATCTACAGGAGGGTAATCTTGGGGTGCGTAATCTACAGGAGGGAAATCTTGGGGTGCGTAATCTATAGAAGGGAAATCTTGGAGTGCGTAATCTACAGGAGGGAAATCTTGGGGTGCGTAATCTACAGGAGGGAAATCTTGGGGTGCGTAATCTACAGGAGGCAAATCTTGGGGTGCGTAATCTACAGGAGGGAAATCTTGGGGTGCGTAATCTACAGAAGGGAAATCTTGGAGTGCGTAATCTACAGGAGGGAAATCTTGGGGTGCGTAATCTACAGGAGGGAAATCTTGGGGTACATAATCTACAGGAGGGAAATCTTGGGGTGCGTAATCCACAGGAGGGAAATCTTGGGCTGCGTAATCTACAGGAGGGAAATCTTGGGGTGCGTAATCTACAGGAGGGAAATCTTGGGGTGCGTAATCTACAGGAGGGAAATCTTGGGGTGCGTAATCTACAGGAAGGTAATCTTGGGGTGCGTAATCTACAGGAGGGAAATCTTGGGGTGCGTAATCTATAGAAGGGAAATCTTGGAGTGCGTAATCTACAGGAGGAAAATCTTGGGGTGCGTAATCTACAGGAGGGAAATCTTGGGGTGCGTAATCTACAGAAGGGAAATCTTGGGGTGCATAATCTACAGGAGGGAAATCTTGAGGTGCGTAATCTACAGGAGGGAAATCTTGGGGTGCGTAATCTACAGGAGGGAAATCTTGGGGTGCGTAATCTACAGGAGGGAAATCTTGAGGTGCGTAATCTACAGGAGGGAAATCTTTGGGTGCGTAATCTACAGGAGGGAAATCTTGAGGTGCGTAATCTACAGGAGGGAAATCTTGGGGTGCGTAATCTACAGGAGGGAAATCTTGGGGTGCGTAATCTACAGAAGGGAAATCTTGGGCTGTGTAATCTACAGAAGGGAAATCTTGGGGTGCGTAATCTACAGGAGGGAAATCTTGGGGTGCGTAATCTACAGGAGGCAAATCTTGGGGTGCGTAATCTACTGGAGGGAAATCTTGGGGTGCGTAATCTACAGGAGGGAAATCTTGAGGTGCGTAACCTACAGGAGGGAAATCTTGGGCTGTGTAATCTACAGAAGGGAAATCTTGGGGTGCGTAATCTACAGGAGGCAAATCTTGGGATGCGTAATCTACTGGAGGCAAATCTTGGGGTGCGTAATCTACTGGAGGGAAATCTTGGGGTGCGTAATCTACAGGAGGGAAATCTTGGGGTGCGTAATCTACAGGAGGGTAATCTTGGGGTGCGTAATCTACAGGAGGGAAATCTTGGGGTGCGTAATCTATAGAAGGGAAATCTTGGAGTGCGTAATCTACAGGAGGAAAATCTTGGGGTGCGTAATCTACAGGAGGGAAATCTTGGGGTGCGTAATCTACAGAAGGGAAATCTTGGGGTGCATAATCTACAGGAGGGAAATCTTAAGGTGCGTAATCTACAGGAGGGAAATCTTGGGGTGCGTAATCTACAGGAGGGAAATCTTGGGGTGCGTAATCTACAGGAGGGAAATCTTGAGGTGCGTAATCTACAGGAGGGAAATCTTGGGGTGCGTAATCTACAGGAGGGAAATCTTGAGGTGCGTAATCTACAGGAGGGAAATCTTGGGGTGCGTAATCTACAGGAGGGAAATCTTGGGGTGCGTAATCTACAGAAGGGAAATCTTGGGCTGTGTAATCTACAGAAGGGAAATCTTGGGGTGCGTAATCTACAGGAGGGAAATCTTGGGGTGCGTAATCTACAGGAGGCAAATCTTGGGGTGCGTAATCTACTGGAGGGAAATCTTGGGGTGCGTAATCTACAGGAGGGAAATCTTGAGGTGCGTAACCTACAGGAGGGAAATCTTGGGCTGTGTAATCTACAGAAGGGAAATCTTGGGGTGCGTAATCTACAGGAGACAAATCTTGGGGTGCGTAATCTACTGGAGGCAAATCTTGGGGTGCATAATCTACTGGAGATCCAATATTAGAATATCTTATTTACCCAGTATCCTCTTCTTCCCCCACTGTACTTATTCCCCCCAATCTTCTCCCCCAGGACAATGGTGTGCCAAGCCTCTCCTCCACCGCCACACTCTCAGTCACTGTACAGGATGCTGATGACTCAGACCCACTCTTCTCTCACACTCACTACTCTCTCTCTATTCCTGAGGACGATAACATGGTGAGGCAAAAGATAACACAGATAACAACCTTAAAATTCGTGAATATAAGTTTACGTTTGGTTTATTTTTATTATTTTTAGTAGCCCAAACTCCTTTCAACATACTCTAACATGTTGAAACAAATTCTTCCATTAGAATCAGCAGCATTTTGAAATTATTAGTTTTCTACTGATTTTGTAAAGTTTGGTAGAATCCTTCTTTTTTTATTTAATACTCATTTTATGATAAAAATCATTTCATTTTTTATGTTTCTCATTTTATGGTATAAAATAGAAATTAAATATACGTATCTACCTACTCGTTTTTGAGAAAATAAATTTAAAAAATATTGAATTTATTATTAAATAAATTTCAAAAATACTGCAATTATCATAAAAAAAGTAAAGTGTCAATTTCATGATTTTTTTTAATTTACTTCAAAATGCCCTTACCATTTATGTCAGGCCAACACAGTGTACAGACCTCTGCATCCATCACCACCCATACTAGCTGCTGATGGAGATGAAGGAGTGAATGCATCCATCAGTTACTCTCTAGTCACGTCAGAGCACTCCAATGCATTTTCTGTGAGTTAGACCCATCACACTGATGTACATGGGGAAAAGTAAAAACAACAGTAAAGTAACCCTTATGAATAAAAAATAAATAACACATTTCAAAAGTTAGATATTAGAAATATCTTTTTCTAAACAATAAATGTATTTGCTCCTAGCCTAACAGTAATGTATTTTCCCTTTTAAAGTACTATTTTCCCCTGAAATGTAATATTTTCCCCTAATACCACCTATTTTCCCCCCAGATAAACCCCCTAACTGGGAGTATTGCTCAGGTTCTTCCCCTAGACAGGGAAACTCTGGAAACAAACCCTATACGACTGCACGTCACAGCTAAACAAGTTAGTAAGCTTTTTAGACATGTTAGTAGCTTTTTAGACATGTTTGTAGCTTTTTAGACATGTGTGTAGCTTTTTAGACATGTGTGTAGCTTTTTAGACATGTATGTAGCTTTTTAGACATGTTTGTAGCTTTTTAGACATGTATGTAGCTTTTTAGACATGTGTGTAGCTTTTTAGACATGTATGTAGCTTTTTAGACATGTTTTTAGCTTTTTAGACATGTTAGTAGCTTTTTAGACATGTTTGTAGCTTTTTAGACATGTGTGTAGCTTTTTAGACATGTATGTAGCTTTTTAGACATGTTTGTAGCTTTTTAGACATGTATGTAGCTTTTTAGACATGTGTGTAGCTTTTTAGACATGTATGTAGCTTTTTAGACATGTTTTTAGCTTTTTAGACATGTATGTAGCTTTTTAGACATGTTTTTAGCTTTTTAGACATATTTTTAGCTTTTTAGACATGTTTTTAGCTTTTAAGACATGTTTTTAGCTTTTTAGACATGTTTTTAGCTTTTTAGACATGTATGTAGCTTTTTAGACATGTATGTAGCTTTTTAGACATGTTTGTAGCTTTTTAGACATGTTTGTAGCTTTTTAGACATGTTTGTAGCTTTTTGGACATGTTTGTAGCTTTTTGGACATGTTTGTAGCTTTTTAGACATGTTTGTAGCTTTTTAGACATGTTTGTAGCTTTTTAGACATGTTTGTAGCTTTTTAGACATGTTTGTAGCTTTTTAGACATGTCAGTAGCTTTTTAGACATGTCAGTAGCTTTTTAGACATGTCAGTAGCTTTTTAGACATGTCAGTAGCTTTTTAGACATGTCAGTAGCTTTTTAGACATGTCAGTAGCTTTTTAGACATGTCAGTAGCTTTTTAGACATGTTAGTAGCTTTTTAGACATGTTTGTAGCTTTTTAGACATGTTTGTAGCTTTTTAGACATGTTTATAGCTTTTTAGACATGTTAGTAGCTTTTTAGATATGTTTATAGCTTTTTAGACATGTCAGTAGTTTTTTAGACATGTCAGTAGCTTTTTAGACATGTCAGTAGCTTTTTAGACATGTCAGTAGTTTTTTAGACATATTTATAGCTTTTTAGACAAGTCAGTAGCTTTTTAGACATGTCAGTAGTTTTTTAGACATATTTATAGCTTTTTAGACATGTCAGTTGCTTTTTAGACATGTTTGTAGCTTTTTAGACATGTTAGTAGCTTTTAAGACATGTTTTAAGCTTTTTTTTTAGTTTCAGTAGATTGGTTGTAGGTGACTTTGTTCATGGAGTCACTTTCCTTCATGTCTACTTCTTGGAGTCCCTTGTACTTTATTTCTTCACGTTAGCGAAG
>CANNZV010004135.1:46879-62712 GCA_947561585.1 Caprella mutica
GTATCGTGGAAAACCTACCTACAGGCTTCAGCGTGGTACAAGTCAACGCCAAAGACATGGATTTGGTAAGATGTTAGCTAAATTCCTAGTTCAGGTCCTAAATCAATTAGGGACGAGAACTAGGAAGGGGGTATTTGGATCAGTTTCTAGTTCACGTCCCTAAATAAATTAGGAACGTGAACTAGGAATGGGGTATTTGGATCGGTTCCTAGTTCGCGTCTCTAAATGAAATAGGGACGTGAACTATGAATTTACCAGAGGTTCGCTACCTAACTTTCAAATAAAGTTACAAAATGTTTAAGTTCATTTTCTCCTGTCATGCTAGTTTTGTTGAGAAAATGTAGGTAGGGTGTTTGAGTTAGACTTGGCTCAGTGATATTTCCATGCTTTCAACAACTAGATAACTGGTTTTAACAATGATATTATTCTACAATAATATCTTTGGTTTTAATTTAGGTTGGGTTTCAAACTCTTAATCAGGAAACTGTCTTCCTTCATCCTAAACTTCTTTCTGAATTTAAATGCTAAAACCTTCATTTTTCTAAAAAAAAATTCTTTTCCTCAGGGCATCAACAGTGAATTTGAGTACATCATTAAAGGCGGTAATGGTGCTCTGAGAGTCAATCCACAATCAGGATGGCTGACTGTTGCTAACCATTCGATACTGGATAGGGAAACTGTACCACTTATCAACCTAAAAGTTTGCGCAGTTCAAAAGGCACCCCTTGTTAAAAACTACAGACACTGAAAAGACCCCACAACCTTCAGATGGGATTAAAGAGTCAGTTAACCGCAAAAGACAGACGTCTTTAGCCGATGCTCCTAAAATGGACGCTTCTAACCAGTCCAAATCAGTTACCAGAAATACTATACCCTTTAAACCTAGTCCAAGAATTCGAATTGTCGGTAAGGATACGAAGCGGGTGAGACCATTTCACAGACGACATAAATCAATTGAATCCAATTTAGATGACGTAACTGAAGCTCCTGAAGGAGAAGAGTCAACTTTACCAATTCTGAACACCGTACCTTTTGGAGTTAGAACAGCTCCTAGAAAACCTCCCGTTTCTACCGATAAAACAAGTGAAAATGAACTCCCAGTTAAGAAAACCCTACCAAAACTAATACCAAAACGGGTGATTTCAATCGTTTTGAATGATCGGACAAAACGCGACGCTTCCAGACGTTTCAATTCGCAGCGTGGCAACGTACCGAAGTCCCTAGTACCTATAAGAATGATAATTTCTGGAGAAAAGGATGTTACTGTTCAATCAGATCGCAAGGATAAGCAGTTATCCCTAGACTCATCCAGTCTTTCATGCTGTACCGTTCAGCTCAGTCTACTAGATGCAAATGATAACAATCCGGATTTCAAACCGTCGAACAAATACCATTTCACTGTGAGGGAAGACGCTGTGCCAGGCATGAGAATTGGAAAGGTGGGTGATAACTGTGACAATATGCTTTTAAAATCATAGAACCCAAGACTGTCATAGACAAAACAAAATGAAATGGTATCGAATACTATATACCGCTGGTGTAGAACCATTCAATATTTCTTAATTCTCTCCTTCTATAATATTTCTCTATGATTTATAAAGCATATTGTCACTAGGGTTGTGACAACATGCTTTATAAATCATAGATCTTAAGAATATCACAGACGAAATGAAATGGTATCGAATACTATATACCGCTGGTGTAGAACCATTCAATACTCTTTAATTCTCTCCGTCTGACATATTTTCGGGATCTATGATTTTAACGCATATTGTCCCCAGCCCTAGTGATAACTGTGACAATATGCTTTTAAAATCATAGATCCTGTGTTAATGTTTCCTCTGTATCTATCATTTTCCTTTTAACTAATGAATCCCTTCTGTACAGGTTCAAGCTACAGACGCAGACGAAGGAGTCAACGGACAAGTTACCTACCAAGTACAGGACAGGGGCACCAACAACAACACTTATTCGAACAACTCTGCAATTACCATCGACTCAACTACTGGTAAATTTTATACCATCAGAAAAAAGATTACTGCATTATGCTAATTTCACTAATCACAGTTTTCTAATTTCCTATAATTTTAAAATCTTACAAATTTGTCTACCCAGACTAATTTTTTTAAATTCTACATACATTGGCTATAAAATTAGTAGTAAAGTTTATTTTTTGGAAATTTTAAATCTATTATCACAGTTGTGTTGACTTTTCTTTGACTATTTGACCTTTGACTTTTCTTCAGTACTTCTTCATGGTGACATTATTCATAGAGCTAAATAACGGAAACAATATCACTCTATTTCAGGCGACCTGTTTCTAAACGCCAAGCTCACCCCATCCGAATTCACAATGTTCATTGAAGCTTCGGACAACCCCATCAGTGCTTCAGAAAAGAGGACATCACTAGCTATTGTGGTGATCAGGTGAGGGTGAAACAGTAAATAGGGCAATGGATCTATCCTACCTTACCACTTAGAAACCCTTAGGTCTATTTCACACAGAGCGTTTTTTCAGTCGTAGCGTTTTTTTTTCATGCCCCACTATTTGGCTGCGGCATGAGAAAAATGCCGGTGTGAAAGGGAGTAAGTAAGGATAACTTAATTATTCTTACTTAAGATTCAATTCTTCGTTATTAAATGATTTAATTGACTCATCAGGTACATATGTTAGATATACCCCTTAGGCCCATACTATGTAGTAGACAAAACGCCGTGTTTTCACAGCCCAGTTTACGCCTCTTCATGGTTTTAATCAATGGAAGGCAGTAGATACGCTAGTATAGACTGCAAATTTGTTTTCTATTCACTTAACCGTGATTAATTGAAGAGGCGTATACTGTGCGATGAAAACGCGGCGTTTTATCTGATAGTAGAGAATGGGACTTAGAAGACCCTTTACTCATACTTAATTATCCTTAAGATCCAATTCTTCGTTATTAAACGATCTAATGGCCTTTTTAGTTATTTATATT
This sequence comes from Caprella mutica, assembly GCA_947561585.1. Taxonomy (NCBI): domain Eukaryota; kingdom Metazoa; phylum Arthropoda; class Malacostraca; order Amphipoda; family Caprellidae; genus Caprella; species Caprella mutica. Next base: position 49,855 of record CANNZV010004135.1, read on the forward strand.
AGATATACCCTATTCATACTTCAATTCCCACTCCATCAGTTATATATATTCATCTCTATATCACTTTTTTATTTCCAGTGTGACGACAGGTGACAGCTGGGAGCCCCGTTTCGAAGGGCTTCCTTTCGAGTTTTGGGTTGGGGGAGATGCTGAAGTTGGTACTTCTGTGGGACAAGTGAGAGTGGCGGATATGGATCCTAAAGTAACATTTTTCGACATGTTCCACCATTATGAAGAAGGAGGTACGTCAACTTTAACCAAGGTTATACTTTACTAAAATCTATACTGCATCTATCTTTGATTTGAAAAAGAACAAGGTCCCTTTTTTTTCAATTTATTGATTTTTTTTTTGTACTTGCAGTTTCATCACTATTTTTATTTTTTTTGAACTAGGAGTTTCATCACTATTTTTTTTTTTTGAGCTTGGAGTTTTGTCACTATTTCTTTTTTTTTTTTTTTGAACTAGCAGTTTCATCACTATTTTTTTTTTTGAACTAGGAGTTTCATCACTATTTTTTTTTTTGAACTAGGAGTTTCATCACTATTTCTTTTTTTTTTTGAGCTTGGAGTTTTGTCACTATTTCTTTTTTTTTTTGAACTAGGAGTTTCATCACTAATTTTTTTTTCAGTGCCCCTAGCAATCGAAGAGAAATCAGGCATTGTCTCGGTAGTGAGGCCCATATCTCAGTTCTCCCGACCTTTCTACGAATTCGAAGCCGTTGTAACTGACGGTAAAAAGACGCTTGCTAGTAACCTGACGGTTCATGTCGCCACGATCAACAGGAGTACCAAGAGGACTGATATTGTGGTGCAGATGAACGTGCAGGTTAGTTACCTCTATTAATAACTTAAAATTAAAAACAAGACCTACCTAACTGTGAATAAAACCTGATTCACACATGTCAGCTTTCTGTCCTCTTAGTATTTTTTTAGCACTGAGAGGAGCCGGTACTGGTGTCCGTTGAAATTAAAGTAAAGATATATTTTTTCACTGATACTGAAGCACTGAGAGGAGACGGACCGAACGGAACACTGACATGTGTGAAAAAGATTATTAATGAGGGAAAAATTTACTACAATCTACCATTAGCCATCTTTTAAATATATTTTCATTATGATAAATAAAAATTTAAAGCGGATTTTAGATTTTTTTTTATAGAATTTAGGTGAGAAATATAAAATGTTTTAAAAAGTTCAGAAAAGCCTTCAAAATAATATGAGAAAATTAGAAAAGAACATAAAATAATTAGAAAAATCAGAAGAATATTGATTAGAAAATCGAAAAATTCCAAAATAATATCGAAAATTTTCAAAAGTAGTCAAGCTATATAGCTAACTTAAATTTGTTAATACTTTTAAAAAGTTGTAAAACAACTGTTCCTTCTACGTCATCCTGTTGTTTTCTGTTCTAACCAGTAGTGTTTTTTCAGGAGAATTTAGCTGGTGGTTTGGTGGGTAACATCCAACAGGAACTCCAGAAACTGGGAATGGCGCTGTCACCTGAACCTCACCTGGAATTGGTGAGTGACTTGCACTTTTTACTAACGAAAAGTCGTCTTTGAATTAAACTCTCTAAGGTCCTTAAAATAAACTAAATAATAAAATTAAATTAACTTTGATAACGGGAGAGGTGATTAAATTCTATATGTTTCTTCTTGGTGTTTATGTCTTCCTCACTCTAAAGGGCCGTACACACGTAGGGTTTTTTAGGTCTTTCCACCAGACTTTTTGCTAAGCTCCTCCTACTTTATCCACAAGAATATAAGAAAAAACTATATAATTATTATTTATCTATGATACCTGGAGGTATCATAGATACCAACTAAAATAAAAAATACTTATATCATTTTTTCTTATATTCTCGTGGAAAAAGTAGGAGGAGCTTAGCAAAAAGTCTGGTGGAAAGACCTAAAAAACCCTGCGTGTGTACGGCCCTTTAGGTATAGCTGAATACTTTGATATATTTACAGTTTAAAATTATTTCAATATTCTCCAGGGAAAAAATGAGTTTATTACATAATATTGTAGAACTAAGGTCTAGGATCATTATTCTGCAAACTGCATACAATTCGGTTCAGTATTTATTCTATTATTTGCTTTTAAAGTTTCTAATACTCTGTGAGCAACAATTGTACGAATCACTAACCTGACGCTGAAGAAGAAGATTGTACACTCTTTGTTTTGATTTACAATTTGAATTTTAAACAAACAATGCGTTTTCGGCCTTCATTTAAGATATTAATAGTTTCCTAAATTATATAAACGCTTCTATAATAAGTTTAGGTATCCAATGTTATTATTGAGTGAATTTATTATACCTAATACCTAGTTGACAATTGAAACAAATGGTGTACATTCTTTTTCTTCAGACTGAAAATTAGCAAGTCGGATGTAAAATAGGTATTGAAGAGTTTTGATTATAAAAATCTTTAAAAGCATATTAAATTTTAAAAATATGACATCAAATTTGATGTTTGCTATAAAATGTTATGAAAAATTAGCCTCGTTGATTAAAGCAAAAAAAAATTTCTTGGAGGGGACCTTGATGATATAATTTTATTTTTGTATCTACTTTCCATTCTGACTGCTTCTTCCAGTCCTTAGTACTTAATTTCCTTTTGATGTAAGTGATATACTTCTGAAGCAGCCGTTAAACCAATTAATATTTACTCCACCAGGTGTCACCCCAGTCCCGCGAAATGTTCGTGATTGCTCAAGATGGTTCCCTGTACACCGGGGCTGCCTTGGACCACGAGGCTGAACCATCCCACACTTTAGTGGTCCTGAACCCTAAGGAGAGCTTTATATTCTACGTCAAAGTACATGTACGTCATCACTAGGGTTGTGACAATATGCTTTATAAATCATAGATCTTAAGAATATCACAGACGAAATGAAATGGTATCGAATACTATATACCGCTGGTGTAGAACCAATCACTACTCTTTAATTCTCTCCGTCTATAATATTTTCCAATGATTTTAAAAGCATATTGTCACAACCGTAGTCATTAGTGTGCTAACTGACATTTTTCTTCTATGTAGTATTTGATTTTGAAGTCATTATAAATATATATGTTTTTGCTAAATAACCTAAACATGTATCTAATATAATTTCAGGTTGAAGACATTAACGATAATCCTCCTCAACTTAACGCTGTCTACTATGAAGGCTCCATCAGTGAAGACGCCAGAGAAGGCACAGAAGTCTTCCTATCACCTCCATTGAAGGTACAATTTGACTTAATTTGGAATTAATTAGAATTACAGTGAAACACCTGAGTTATGAAGTATTGGTTCCTTAAAAAAGCCACTTCATATCTCGAGTGCACTAGATAGTTTTCTATGATATCATAGAAAACTATGATCATTAAGGGATAACCATGACGCAATTCTAGTCGCATATCGTTTTCTATAATTTAAACATAGAAAACTACCTCATAACTCGAGTGCTTCATAACTCAGGAGTTTTACTTTAGTTTTTGTGTGTGTGTTTTGTACGTACGTTACGCCTTTCAGAAATAAAGTTTTTGTCTCGGTATACGGGTTATAAAAACTATATAAAATGATCTAAAGGCTATTATGTTAAAAAATTGATCAGAAATTCAACCTTATGTTAAATAAATAGGAAATAACTTCAGTTGAATGAAAAAAATATATATTTGTGTACAATTGAAAATATTTTAAATGTAATATAGAAATTAATATTTTTATCATAACGTGAATTTCTTAATTGATTTTGTTGACTGTTTCCAGGTGATAGATTTGGACAGCTACAACAGTTCCTCCTGGTCTCTAAAACTTTCTGGTAAAAACTTTGAAATGTTCAGAGTTGACCAGAAATCCAAAACAATAATTTTCAAAGGAGGAAAATTAGACAGAGAAACTATCCCGAGTTACAACCTACAAATCCAGGCAATAGATGATGGACACCTTTTCACATCGGCAAACCTAACCATCAAACTAGAGGACGTCAATGATAACTACCCGATCTTTTCAAATGATCTACCGATCCTCAAATCACCAGGTGATGCTAAGGATCTAAGATCTTTACGGAAGATCACAACACCCAGTGGAGATGATCAGATGAACAATCAGTATTCTGTTGTCAGGATACCTGAATCTTTACCGATTGGGTCTAGAGTTACGCAAGTTGACGCGACGGATAAGGACGTAGGTCTTTTCGCCGATATCAGGTACATGATTGAATCCCAAACAGCTTACGATTTCGGATCCAATTCATCTGGTGTGCCTCAAGTGAAACACATGAACTCATTCCTGATTGATACTAAAACTGGGTACATCACAGTTGGTGCCAAGCTCCTACCTACTCACTTTTTCATTTTGAACATATCAGCTGTCGATGGGGGAGGTTTGTCGACCATAACGATGATCTCCATAGCCGTGTATGACGTTAATGATCACGCTCCAGTTTTTCTGAATCCTGGTTATAACTTCAACATCATCGAGGGATCTTATCTCGTTGGTGAAGTTGGAGTTGTTAAAGCCGTTGACGAGGATTTCGGACAAAACAGCGAGATTTTCTACCAACTCGTTGTCAACGGATCACAGAACGTTGAAGAATTTCCGTTCCGAATCGGTGAGAATTCGGGAATTATTTTGGCTACAGGTAGAATAGACCGAGAAGGTCAATCCAAGTACGAATTTAGCATAGTGGCTAGTGATAAAGGCACTCCCGTTATGTCCACATCAGTGCCTGTCTTCATCACTGTCTCCGATTCGAATGACCATGGCCCTGTATTCTACGGGTACCAGAAACTGAATCCAATTGGTGATCCGAACAGCAACAAATCCGAGCCAATATACATGCAGACTGTTCCCGAAAACATCCCAGTGGGGACGATAATATCATCAGTTTATGCCAATGATTCAGACTCCCATAGTTCTGGAAACGGAATTGTTCTGTACAAAATAAAAGAACGGGACTCGCCTCTTTCAATTGATCCGAATAACGGCAGTGTCTACACCGTGAAGAAGTTAGATTACGAGGAGAATCCCCTGATCAGGGTTACCATCATTGCTCAGGATGTTGGTACGCCTGCTAAGTCGTCTTCAGCGTACCTAGAACTGTCACTGTCTGACGTACAAGAGAACGCTACCGATAGACTCTTTGATATGAAGGAGTACAAGGTAAGTTACGAAATGTGAACTTAGTGTTGATAGATCTGGTGACCGGTAAATTCCATCCTGGGTAAATATTAAATACACTATTCACCTAAGGTTAAGTTAGCGGTTCGGTTAGGGGGGTCTGGAATGGCTTGCCCCCGTATGGTAGATTCGAAAGAGATAGAAATATATACTTAACTAAATTTATCCGGGTTGGAATCTACCTAGAACCTTAAATATCATGTCGGTAGTTTTTTTCGTGTGTCAGAATATAAGCTTTCCCATGATTTCTAAGAGATGAAGTCATGCATTAATCCTATTTCAGATTATGGTGGCTGAAAACTCGCAAGTACCTCTAAGTATTTTGAATGCTAGTTCGGTATGGCCTTCCCTAACTGCCAAAGGGGTCCACTTCATGCTCAGTGACATTGAAGATAGTAACACAGTGTCTGTCAACAGAACAACGGGGGAAATACACCTTACCAGAACACTAGATAGGGAGGTGCAAAAGGAATTCAGATTTAGGGTGAGTTGAAATTTCAAGAAATTAGGGTGGGAGTTTCTATTAGGTGGCCTTATTTTGGGACATCAATCTGGATACAGGCAGGGATGTGACAATATGCTTAGATCTTAAGAATATCACAGACGAAATGAAATGGTATCGAATACTATATACCACTGGTGTAGAACCATTCAATACTCTTTAATTCTCTCCGTCTATAATATTCTCTATGATTTATAAAGCATATTGTCACAACTCTATTTATTACCCATTCATTCATATTTGATGATTTCGTAGCTCAAATTCTTGTGTTGCTAATGAAATGAAATAATTAGCACTTCTATCACAGTAGTTCAAATAGAAACTATAGTCTTTTATATAATTTAGATAGAACTACACAAGATAGTATTTAATATAATAGTTCCTTCATATGACTAATTTAGAAGAAATTTGAATTTTCAATTTGAAATGTAAAAAAAAAAATAGATTTATCTTGCAAATAAATTTTTTCTTTCTTTCACGGTTAAAATAATTTTTTTTTTTTCTTAAATCAATTTTTCATTTTCAGTTGCGAGCAATGTCTCCAGTACAAGTGTTCAGATCAGGCTCAGTGTCCTTACAAAGGGCACGTCAAACTCCATCCTCCATCTTACGACTCACCACTCGGTTGCCTTCCACCAACCACCACCAGGTTACTGAACCTACAACCACCGGGAGGAGGAGAGATAGATGGAGGGGGAGGAATAGGAGGGGTACTGGGAATGCTGAACATACAGTGGATCTGTTGAGAACAGGAACAGATAACAGGAGGAGGAGTTACTTGGTTCCTTCTGGCACTAGAAGTTTCGGTAGAAGACTCGTCTATGAAGATGAGTTGATGAGGAAAAGAGAAAATGTGAAACTCCTGAAAAACCACCAGGTGAGAGTCAGATGTTATTTACCTTTGGACACGCTGGGACTAATTAGATCACTTCCAAAGATGTAAGAATACATTAAATCTTTTAGAACATGTTTAACAATGTAAAACTATGTTAGGACACGTTTCAACTTGTTAAAACACGTTTCAACTTGTCAGGACACGTTTTAACTTGTTACAACACGTTTCCACTTGTTAGAACACGTTTCTACTTGTTTAGAACACGTTTCCACTTGTTAGAACACGTTTCTACTTGTTACAACACGTTTCAACTTGTCAGGACACGTTTCAACTTGTTACAACACGTTTCCGTCAGGACACGTTTCAACTTGTTACAACACGTTTCCACTTGTTAGAACACGTTTCAACTTGTTAGAACACGTTTCCACTTGTTAGAACACGTTTCAACTTGTTACGACACGTTTAAACCTGTTAGAACACGTTTCAACTTGCAATCTATTTTCACCATTTATAACAACTCTCTCACCATTTCTTTTCAAGGAGACAAAGTTCAGCAGAAGTCTGCAGCTCAACGAAGTGTGGATAGTTATTAGAGTTCTGGACGTTAACGACAACCCCCCCGTGTTTGTACCGAGGGACAAACCCTACGTCGCTGCCGTAACGTCTACAGCACAGTATGGACAACACGTTCTCTTCGTCAGGGCCTTTGACTCTGACGAAGGTACTAACGGTGCTGTAGTGTACAGCATGAAGCCTACTCACCAGAACACGCATAAGTTTGCACTTCAAGACACTACAGGCGAGGTGACGGTGGTGGGAGACTTGTCGTCGGACATTGGTAAGATGTTCTCTTTTGAAGTAACGGCTGTTGATAACAGAGGCTTACCTGGTGGATTCTCATCTTCTGTTCCTGTGGTTATCCATGTTTTGAATGCTAAGGGACAAGTTGTGGTGGAGATTGAAGCGCCGCCTAAAATAGTGGAACCCTACCTGCCTGAAATACAACGACTTCTAGCAAACGCTTCAGGTTACGACATTCGCATTCAGAGGATCGCACCACACATCATAACCAGAAACCTACACACCAACGCACTCAACACAAGAGGCCCCCCTCGTACGGACCTCTACATCTACGCAGTCAGTCCCGACTCGCAAGAAGTAGTACCGGGGAAAGAGTTAAGGGAGACCTTGAGGGAGGAATCCCCAGTTCTACCACTAAAAGTTATGGGCTTCAGAACACCCCCTTCTGCAGTTGAAGGAGTCATGTTACAGACCCCAGAAATGGCCATTCTGTTGAGTGCCGCAGTCGTTCTTCTGGTCACTCTGTCTGCAATGGTTTGCGCCTGCCATAAAACACGGAAAAGACGCCGCAAGCCCCACCCCTCCCCCTTCACTAGCGGCATAGGGATCACTGGCAGTGGAGGTATGTCAGTAATGCCTCTCTCTTTCCCTGTGGGCCCCCTCCCTTACACCCACATCAGTGACCACAGCTCTGCTAGCTCTGATGACCAAAACAAATTAAGACACTCAAAGTTGCGATCACTTGAGGACCATCAACTCGGGGAGTTCCATTTTCGCAAAGGCAGCACCCATAACTTTCTGCATGGGAGGAACAAGAGCATAAGGAGTAGTAGGAGAGAAGATAGTACTGAGCCCTGTGGAAGAATACATTCCCATACCGCGGAGTGTTGCCAAACATTCAGCAGTAGCGGTGGCAATTCTGACGAAGATGGTCTACCTGCCAGGTCTCCCATTACCAGACACAGACGCCTACCAGACAGGAGTCACCACCTTCACTTGGTGAGGAGCATATCTCCAACATCTGAAGAGGAGGTGGAGAGGGGTGATCACTTCAGGAGATCTAGAATGAGCAAAAGATGTAGAGGAGGAGGACGGTGTTACAGTCACGACTGTTGCCTAGATACCTCATCCACTCACCACCTACACAGAAACAACTCACCAGACTCTCTTGAACGCAACTCCCACCGTAACTCTCACTACGGACACAGACACCACTTGCGACGTAATCCCAAGCACCACTCCTCCCTCCACTCCCTAAGTCAGGTCCACAACTCTAGCAGAGACTTCCACGGTTCCACCCCAGCACTGGTTAACTACCCCTACGTCAGAGGCCAGTTCAACAAAATGGGGCCACCGCCCCCCGTCCCACCTAACAAACCTAAACCAAGTACATTCGAGGCGCATAATAACCAATTGATAGCTCTACCTAGGGGACAGTTGAGAAAACACGGCAATAACGACGTCACTGAGTTATGAGTGAAATAACGACGTTACTGAGGGTGACTGGGCGTTTCGTACCCGTACGTTTCGTTACCAAATATTCGTCAGATTTGCTTATTTTCGGTGTTTTGCAGCCTTATTGGTCCCTTTTCATGCTTTAGTGTTCCGTTTCCATGAAATCAGTTCCCAGATATTTCGGTTTCGGACGAAATATATTCTTTAGTTGAAATGAGTTGGGCAATAACGACGTAAGTGAGTTATGATAATCACTAAAAGAAAACGGTGTAAAGTAGAACTCCTCTACTACGAACTTTCTCAGATGTGAACTTCCAGAGTTACGAACTTCTGAGTTATGTTTTTACATTTTCTATGTAACACTTTCGAAGAAAACTTTGTATGGCTAACTGATTTAGATACACGTCCTGGTTTTTAAAGTAATTTAAGAACTCTTAAACGGAATGTAACTGTAGTTGTTTCATTACCTTGTAACGAGATATTTTAGTTTACCCGAACTGTCACCGTTTTCTATGTTTAACTACAAGAGAAAATTTTCATGTGTAACTATAGTAATCATACCATCTTCAGATACGAACAAATCACAAGTTCGTAGTAGAGGAGATATTCTGTATAAGAATACTTGAAGTTTTCATAAGCTGAACTGTTGTAATTTGATGTGCAATGATAGAATGTTGGTGCATTAATATGTAGTCCTAATATATGTATATTATGTTTCTACCAATGCTCTTTATGTATTTTAATCTAGAGCTTAAAAATAATACAGTATGACTCCTCTATAATAAAATCCTGTATAGTGAATGTAGTGTCCTGAGTAAGGAAGTAGCCTCTATAGTGGATGAATTTTCTTTAGTACGCCAAGAAATGGCCATTATTTTTAGAAATTTTATAACCACTATAGAGGCTACTTCCTTACTCAGGACTCACCATTCACTATAGAGGATTTCACTATAATAAAAATCTACAGTCCCTTGTTTAAAGGTAAATGAAAACCAAAGTTGTGAATATGTTTTACCTAACGATGTGTTTTTTGTTGTAAGTTTTTTGCCATTTCTAAATGTGCCGAATTGTTTTGCACGTAAATAAATGTAAGACATTTAATATGCATATTGTTAAATTTAATGGGGTTTATTTACTTTAACCCCGTTAACCCCTCGCAATACTTTATTTACAACCATTGGTGGTTGTTTTACTTTTATCAAATCATAAAAAAATCGATACCGCGTCTGTCCGTGTGTCACAAAATGTGTTAAACAGTCATTCTATCAACAGCGCCTCATAAAGTTGGTGTAAATAAGAGAAAAATCAAAGAAACAGTAATAGAAAAGGAAAACTAATAATTTGCTGCAGTATCATTGATACGAGGGTCACACGAAAATTATTAATTTAAAATATAAAAGTTTTGATTCTTAAGATTAAAAAATATAATTTTTGATAAATTAAATATATATTGTATGTAGGTATTCATTTTTCTAAATCTATTTTTTCAGTCAACTCCAAAATAATTAAATAAAAGTAAATACGAGTAGTTACTAGGGTAGGTATAAATAGACGTCATACTTCTTTTACCTGTTGTAATAAAAATGAGTTTATTTTTTGTTATATATAAACTAGATTCCCATCAAAAATTGCATACTTAAAAACTTAAAAGGGAAAAATAATATAATTTGTAAAAATAAAATAATTGGAAGTGTTAAACCCACTAAAATAATAGATAGCAAAGTACTAATTAATAGGTAGGATCAATTTGCTGTACTATTTATAAGATTAAATAAAACAAATACTATATATAAAAATTAAATAGTTTGTACATAAATTTTAAATAGTCTTAAATAATAGAAAAAACATGTAAATAACTTTAGTAAATATATAATTTTCTATATTTTATTTTTACATTTTTTATTTCCCTACTAAAGTAAAAAAAATAGAACATGACTTTCAAACTTTATATATGTAGGGTAAGTTCTAAGTTATCGGACAGTTCCACATTTTCGGACACTAAAGAAAAAAAAATCATTATTTTCCTTACGTGACCGAAAATGTGGAACCGTCCGATAACTTAGAACTTGAATGTATTTTAAATGGTTAATTCAAATAGATTGTATTTAAATGTTAAGAACCTGTATATAGTTTGTCTCCAGAACCAGGATGGTTAGACAGTGGTAGTAGATGCACTAGTTCTGGTAGACTAGTGATCTTTGAACGCATTCCATACTAGTTAGTAGGGGAAGTTACGAGTTATCGACCAGTTCCACATTTTCGATCAAATGAGGAAAAAATTTACTTTATTCATTTAACTTTAATTTTAATTCCGGTCAATAAAGTTAAAATTATTAATTATAGATTTTTTTTCTTATGTGATCGGAAATGTAGAACTGGTCAATAAATTGGAACTTACCCAAAGTAGGAATTTTAGTTTTAAAATAGTTATAGGGTTTCATACTCAATCACCGTACAGTATGAACTATCGTATGAAACTTTTTGCAAAAATTAAATAGTTTACCTGTACAATAATAATTATCATTAAAATGTATCTATGTACGTAAACTGCTTCTGCAAAATTTATATACTATAAAAACTTTAATTCTACAACCGGTAATATGATTCGTTTGGTAATAGGGTACTTACCCTACAACATTAAAATTCTAACAGGTTATCACAATTATTAACCTTTAATGTAGTACCAAATGTTAAATCTGAAGTGGTAGGTAGGTACCTACTTGTGGTATTACTTCTACAAAAATTCTTTGATACCTAATGGAAAAAACAGCGTAACATTAACAAAATTAATCAGCTGTTACTAACTCTATTAATATTTTTATCCAGTAGGGTGTGGAGTCTGTAATCCGGCAGCTTACGGATGTTGAACTAGGGTAAGTTACGAATTATCGGTCAATTCCACTTTGTCGATCGTATAAGAAAGAAATAATATAATTTAACATTTTAACTCATTTAATTGGTGTCCATAATGCCTGCAGGTATCATGGATACCAATTATAATAACCAGTTAAAATATTAATTATATTTTTTTATATGATCGACATTGTGGAACTCTCCTATAATTCGTACGTAAGTTTTACCATTTAATTTGCATTTTAACTGATAATTTCTTTATAGTTCCTTCATATTTATATATACAGATGTCAGACAATTTTTATAGTTCCATATTTATTTTGTTAAAATATTTGGTAAATGTCGGATTTATTTAGATGGCGCCTCTACCCTATTCCATTGCTTGACCTTCACACTTTTTTCAAATTGTTTGACTTGCGTCAGGGTTTTTATAACAAACTAGTTTTCTACTGCCTAAAAAACAGAGCATTTCAAGGTTATTATTTCTCCAATTGACGTAAAAGAAATCTGACGTAATTCCTAGTATTGCTGACGTACCTAATTGTTATACTTCACCTTTTCATAAATTTTCCTTTCTAGAAAAGGCTGTAAATTTAATTAGTTGAATCTTTTTGTAAATATTATTTTTCTTTAATAAGTATATATTTTTATTAAGAAGATCATTTATTAATAGATAGGTTTTGAACATAAAGAATTTAAGTAAATTAGGTATTAACACAATTTCACAAATTTAGATCACTGAAAGTCTAACTTTAAATTAAAAATAGTTATTAAATTAATAAAGGATAACTTTAATTACTATTTAAAGCTGGTACAAACTTGAAACTAGGTATAACTAAAAAATATTTTCCAATAGTATTATTTATAATATTGTACCTACTATTCCAATCAATAATTTCCTATATACTTTTTTGCTTTCCTTAAACTCCTTAGAATTAATCGACATTTTTGTCTAGGTTCAGGCACCTAAATCCGCCTATCCTATATTATTAACCCCTTTTAATCATTTACTGTACGGTTTTGTTGAACCTTTTTTAATGCAATTGAAGTACAAATGTGGTAAAGCATCTGTCTAATAATTGTGAGTAAAGTGCTAAATGGTAGATAGATATCCTTGTCCTATACGACTAAGGACAATTTTTAAAAATGTTAGATAGGTTCTTTACTCCTTTGTCCTTCAAAATTATCCTCTGATGTTTTTAGTCTTTTATTGTATCAAGAGTTGTTTGTCACTATATTGGTAT